>ML276641.1:3875-80750 GCA_005239495.1 Nicotiana undulata
GGGTTATGGGTCATCGGGTTTTGGTCCGAGCCTCATGTTTTGACCAAACGGGCCCGGGGTCAAATTTTGGAATCTTAGGAAGAATGCTTTGAAATAAATAATTAGGCTATGGGTTTGATTTATTGAGCCATTATTGATATACTTGGGTTGATTATGTCTAGATAATACCGTTCCGGAGTCAGATTCTAAAGGAAAGGCTGTGATTGAGGCTTGACTTGCATTTTTTGGAGCCAAGGTAAGTGTTTGGCCTAACCTTAGCTTGAGGGATTAGATATAGAGTCTTATTTTCTATGTGTAATTCATGTCCAACATATAGGCGGGGTGACGAGTGCCTATATGTTGCGGTCAAGCATTCCCGTGAGTCAATTGTGATTAATCATACTGTATTCTTATTATTCTCCGTACTATGAGTAATTGGTGATTTAGAAGTGATACCTTTATATTGTTTCATGACATGGGGAGTTATTGTGTTATTTGTTTCGGTTAAGGCTTTTACTGTTGAAATTGTATTGCGGATGCGAGGTTGGTTATAGCTGAGTCCCTTGCCGGGACGGTAGAATTTTATTGAGTATTTCCATACACTTGAGACTTCTTATTGTTGATTTTCACGTTATATTAATGCTTTTATATTATTTATCGCACGAGGGGACATGCCGTGCCAATTGTTTATTATTTATCACACGAGGGGACATGCCGTGTTGACCGTTTATTATTTATCGCACGAGGGGACATGCCGTGCCGATTGTTTATTATTTATCATAGGAGGGGACATGCCGTGTTGATTGTTTAGTATTTATCGCACGAGGGGACATGTCGTGCCGATTGTTTATTATTTATCACACAAAGGGACATGTCGTGTTGATTGTTTATTATTTGTCGCACGAGGGGACATGCCGTGCTGATTTTTTATTATTTATCACACGTGGGGACATGCCGTGTTAATCGTTGACTATTTATTGCACGAGGGGACATTCCGTGCCGAGTGTTACTATTTACGCACGAGGGGACATTCCGTGCCGAGTGATTGTGAGGTTATGCACGAGGGTACATGTCGTGCCTTTTGTTGTTCATTATCTGTTTTGAGAAGTTAAATTGTTGCTTTTACTTTTACATTTCAGTTATTACCCTGTACTACCGTGTTACCATTTTGTTGCCCCTTTTACCCCCCAGCATGTTCTCCTCGTATCTTTCTTACTTGCTTATTTCTGTCGATATTCTCCTGTTATTATATAGAATTGCACAGGTACATATATTGTTGTCGGTCCTAGCCTCGTCACTACTTCGCCGAGGTTAGGCTCGGCACTTACTCAGTACATGGGGTCGGTTGTACTGATGCTACACCTGCACTTCTTTATGTTGTGCAGACTACGCAGCCGGACCCGGTGGTCACTGACGGTCGGAGCATTCCATCAGTTCATACAGGAGACATCGAGGTAGACCCGTAGACATTCGTGGGCCTTGGCGTCACCTTCTACCCTTCACTTTCAGCTCTGTCTTATCTTATAGTTCAAAGACAGTCATATGTACTTATTTTCAGACCTTTGTTTTTAGTAATCTCTTAGACCATTCGTGAGTATGTGACACCAGTTCTGGGATTTGTATATGGGTTTTATTTCGAAGTTGCTATATTATTTTTGGTAATTTGTTAACCTTCATATTGTGGGCCATCGATGCCTTAGTTATCTTGTTCGTTTTAGTTGTTAATGAGTTTTATTTAGTTCAAATGTTGGCTTGTCTAGCGGGTTCAACGTTAGACGCAGTCATGGCTCGAAGGTGGGATTTCGGGTTGTGACAACGCCTCACTTCTTCTCCTTGATGTTGTGTTTGCATAATGGTCTGGGACCGTAGCCTATCTGTAGGCTTTGAATAGTGCAATCTCATCCCTTTTTTATTGCATTCTTCCTTTACCATTTCATAGCTACTAGAACTATTTAATTCTGACTTAACACCACATCATTCCATATTCCCCCCTTTAGGGAATACTAAGAGTTGAAGCCACGAGGATCTACCTATAGATGTGTTACCTCTTCATCTTTGCCATCTTTTCACATCATCGATGACCCTTACTCGCCTTGCGGCAATCCTTCTGTACCAAGGATAACAAAATTCCTAACTCACGAGGGTGATACTTAGTGTAACTGGCACATACAATCCCTTAAGCTTAACTTTTCTCACATTGCTTGCTTTAGGGAAGCGTTTTCCTGAATAACCATTCTCTGAGTTTCTCATGAATCTTCCTCTGTGGTCCATTCTATTATTGCTGGAATGCAATATGAAGTTCTCATGATGCCGACCACCATCAAATCACTCAGTCCCTAATTCATGTTTAGTTTATCTTTTTCCACCAGTCCATGTTCACTTCTATTACTTTGGGTCTAACTTTTTCTTCTGAATCACGTTAGCGTCACGAACTTGTTTCTCGAAGTGAGGATATGACGTTATGGCCTATATTCGTTTGTTACCTCCAGGCCTGTCACTTCTCGTCTTTTCCTTCACTTGACTATCGACTCTGGAATACTGTCATCTTTTTGGCCTACCGTTGTCATCCATGTATCACATCCTACTCTTAATGCTTCATTAGCTCTCCTCTTATTTCCTGCAAACATTTCTGTCTATCACTTTATTCTGAAAACTTCAACAAGATATTATTTTGCTTTTAGTTCCCCTTTGCACCATCCACTGGTTCATTGGTTTGCCAAGCATTATCTCTCAACTAGGGACGGGAGCCATACTAAGATAATATTTATCCTTTTCAGGCTTCCAGTGCCAGTCTTTGTAGTACTCATGTCTAGCTATACTATTTTAGAGTGCACCATCTAAATATCCCATAAGGAGATCTATTATCACCTTTTTAATATCCTTCCGAAATGTAAATTAGCGCAAACTATCCATCCATCATTTTGGGTTACTCTAACCCCATCCGGATCCTGCTATCCCATCCTTCTCTTAAACCATATCTGTTAGCTCCCATAGGGCATGACTGAGATAGGTGTGGTCGATCGTACGTACATCTGTTACTGTTGAAGGTAACTCAAAATGCTTATGTCTCCCTTCCTGAATGATAAATAATGATAATGTTTATTAACTGGGTACCTCGTATCCTACTTCACCTTGCTTCTTTTACTTGCTGAAACTTGTGTCTAACTTCCGATTCCGTTATTCCTTTTTACCGTAAGAGTGGATACGTATTCTTTCCTTAAAGCTCCTTATCAAGAACCTTACACCTTTTAGTAAACGCATGATCTGCCGAAGACCTCACATTTACTTATCATAAGCAAGACGCAAAATCAAGTTCCTCTAACTCAACACTTCCACAGCTATATCCCTCATTGACCGTCTTTCTAAATGTAGGCATCGTCTTATTATGAATAGGATTTAGGAATTTGAATTCTTGTGACTGAGCTCTACCACACGATCTAGAGTAAGAAGAAATAGTGTAAATCTTAAATGCCTTGTAGCCTCCTGCTTATAAGTGTGGTGCACGACACACCCATAAACAAGACTCTACTAGACACGGCTTGTAGACTCCCTAAGACAGAACTGCTCTGATACCACTTTTGTCACGACCCAAACCGATGGGCCGCGACAAGCACCCGGTACCTTACTCAACCGAGCACCAACGTAACGTATCTTTCTTATTACATCATCATATACACGTGACATACGAGCCTAATAGGCCAACATACTCATTTATAAACTCAAAACATAGGCCGACAAGGCCGTACAATCTTTCACGTACACGACATATGTCTACAAGCCTCTAAGAGTACATAAATGTCACAAAGGTCGGGATAGAGTCCCGACATACCAAACAATACACGTCTAAATCATACTAACCAAACAAGCAACTCCGAAGCAAATGGAGTGCACCAACATCTTCCGCTGAGCTGATAGCCTACTTGGAGGGCTCTCGACCTGTCTATCGGGACCCGTGGGCATGAAACGCAGCGTCCCCAGGCAAAAGAGATGTCAGTACGAATAATGTACCGAGTATGTAAGGCACATGAGTACATGACTCAACCTGTAAGCTTGAATAACTTTGTAAATCATAAATTACTTTTAGTGTCATGCATATGCGTATGAATGTCATGTTGTGCATAGGTACATGTTTCATAACATCATCAGCCTCTGAGGGCATCCTGTCATATCATATCGGCCACTGTGGACAAAATCATCATCGTATACCAGCTGATCAGGTGGTGGTGCGTATATAACGCCATAACCTTTCCCATATCCCATATACATATATATATATATATATATACATACATATATACATGTATATAACGCCGTTTGAATCATATTTCAGCCACTGTGGACAACATCATCATCATATACCAGCTGATCAGGTGGTGGTGCGTATATAACACCGTAACCTTTCCCATATCTCATATATATATATATATATATATACATACATACATATATACGCGTATATAACGCCATCTGGTCATGGGTCAATGCACATGAATGCAATGCATGAAAAGTACGTTAATAAAATCTTTCGGAGCTTCATAAGGCCATTTTGCCTTTGAGTAATATCATAAAGTNTAAATTTAAGAACATAGATATCTCTAATACTTCTAGAATAGAGTCATTTATGGAATTTGTGCATTTGCATGTTTCGTTCGTATCGCATGGATCATGCCAAAAGAAAGAAGGGATAGCCTTAACATACCTGAGCCGATTCTCTCAACAACCCTTCCAACACACGTCAATTGCGATAACACGTAACGACAGATCAAAGTAGGGGAATATTCGTCTGTAACATTTTGCTTCTTGATACACTCTTTAAATCCAAAGAAGCGAAAAGGAAGCTAGAAAATGGACGGGAGGAACCTTTGAATCACGTCGAAGCATAGAGGCAAAGGAAATGGAAATTAAACCAAAGGTTCTATGCATTAAGAGATGTTGTTCCGTATGTGACCAAGATGGGCAAGGCATCACTGCTTGGAGATACAATTTCATATATTAAGGAGCTGAAGTTGAAGCTTCAAAATACAGAAAAACATATAGATAAGACTTAAGAGTCTAATAGAATATTTAATCAAATGTTACCACCTTTTCAAGGTGGCTTAAGAGTCATCAATTATCACTTATTTTGCTGACACGCTTGACACATTGGTCTTTATCCCAAGACCTTAATTAATCCCCCATTTACTCCTTAATCAACTTATTAATTCCCCACTAATTTAATAATTAATCAATTACCCACATAATTAAGAATTATCTCAAATTACTTAAAATGCTACTCATTTGTAATACTCTTTTATGTATCATATTATCATGGTCATATGGTACATTGTATGGTACTAGACCATAAATATCGGGTATTAACGCTCGGCCAATATTTTATACCAACATGACAAACTTGGACAAAAATTCATTTACTTTGACTTGCTTCCCTTCTCACCTTCACGAATTTACTCATCACTTGCTTGAAATAGCATAATCCTTATAATCTCCAAATAATAATTTTCCTTGGACTGACTTCAATTACCTTACAACAAATTTAACGTACAATACTACAGGGTGCAACATTGTTGTAATTTAATACTGCGAAACGTAACGTCATCGTAACGTAGTACTGCAAGGCGTAACATCATCGTAACGTATTACTGTTGGACGTAACATCGACGTTATATTGTGGGGCGTAACATCAATGAACTAGGGTGTTCAGAAGAATAGCAGAGGTGAAGAGAATATGTCAAGAACCCATAGATTTGTAATAAAAACAAGGAGAGATCCTTACTTACAAACAACAAATGGCCTGAGAAAGGCAAGTTTCGAACCAGAACCCGTTGGGTTTCATCTCAAGGACCCAAAAAATCGAAGATCCATGGAGTGTAGGAAACCAGGGGTGGTCAGAGAGTGTAAAGGAGCACCATAGAAGGGTGGTCTTCGCCGATGAGGGCGATTAGGGTTAGGGTTAGGTCGAGAGAGAGTTGAGAGACGAGGGAGATGATGACGGCGGGGTTGGGAAAGAATGAAAAGGGTTTGGGTAAGTTAGGGGGTTAATTAAGGTAAGGATTAACGTAGGTCGTTGATCAAAATGGTCAACGACCACGATTGAAGGGGGGTTATTGGGTCGGGTAGGCGGATTGGGCCCAAGGGGGGTTTGGGTTGGCTTTTGAATTTGATATTAAGGGTTTTGGGTTGGTTTTAAAGAGGTTAGGTATGAAATTAGGGGTTATTTGTAATAATGCATGCATGGGCTATAATTGTAATGTTATTGCAATTGTAACCCCAAAAACGTAAATGTGCCTATTTGTGCAATACTTTAAACCTAATACAAATATAAATAGCAATATTAAGTCATGAAAGTTTTATAAAGTCATTTGTGATGCAATTTGTAATGGTTTTATGTAAATAAAATACTAGGATAAATTAATTAAAATCCCTGAAAAATGTAGAAATTATGGAAAAATATCAATTGATGCCAATGCATAGTTTTGAAGGTATATATGCATTAAAAAAGTATTATAGGAAAAAATTGGGTAACAACACTGAGTACCAAATTTAGTGAAATCAATAAGTCAACATCAAGAAACGACCACTATGGGTCCCAACAGTACCAGCATATAGCCTTAACATGATCTCTAGCATGATTGACAGCTCAATTACTTTAGTATGTAGAGATTCCATGGTTAAAGATAATATCAGGTAACTATACTGTACCACGGAAATAACAGAGTCACTACTTACACGGTGCACGCCCACACTCCCGTCACATAGCATGTACGTCACCTCAACACCAATCACATAACACGTAATTCGGGGTTTCATACTCTCATCACTAGGTTTAGAAGTGTTACGTACCTCAAAGAAGTCAAATTCCAATACCGAGAAAGCCAAGCGATTCACCAAAAATTCTATCTCGTGTGTACCGACCTCCGAACGGCTCAAATCTAGCCAAAAGCAACTCAAATACATCAAATAATGCCAAAGGAAACAAACTCAATCGATAAAGGTCGAATCTTTAATCGAAAGCCCAAGATAAGCCAAAAAGTCCAACATGGGCCCGCACCTCGGAACCCGACAAAACTCACAAAATCCGGCAACCCATTCAATTATGAGCAAGGTCATACTAGTTTCACTCAAATTTGACTCCAAATTGATGTTCAAAACTCAAAAATTTGCTTTAAGAAACTTTAGGCTAAAACCTCAATTTCCTCTTTAAAATTCATCAATCAATTGCCAACACGAAGATAGATTCATGAAATATAATTTAACCGAGTAGATAACAATTACCCCAATACACATGTTAAAAATTTCTTCAAGAATCGCCTCAATCCGAGCTCCATAGCTCCAAAAATGCTAAAATGGATGAAACCACCGAAATATAGTACTTATAAGTCTGCCCAGGAATCCCTCTTATGTGAACGCGGGAAGTCCATCGCGTTTGCGATGAACAAAAAATACATTGCCACCAAAAGCACTACGCATTCACGATACACTCCACGCAAATGCTATGACAACTGATGCAATGCTTCGCGAACGCGACACACGTTTCGCGTTCGTGTTGAGGAATTCTCAAACTCCCAGCTGCTAAACCTCAACACTACACGAACACAAAGACAAAAATCTTCAACCTATTGCAAATGTGACCTCAGAAGTGCGAACGCGAAGAAAAAATAGCTCCACTGATCAAAACACCTTTCGCGATCGCGGCCACACCTTCGTGATCGCGAAGAACGTCAGGAGCAACAGGTAACAGCAGAAAAACCAGTCATACAAAGCCATTTGAAATGATTCGAACTACGTCCAAAATTCACAAGAGCCCCTCGGGACCTCGTCTGAACCAACCAACAAGTCCCATAACACAAAACAGACCTACTCAAGGCCTCAAATCACACATAACAACATCAAAACGACGAATCGCACCCCAAATAAAAATCTATGAACTTGAACATTTCAACTTCCATATCTCGTGCTGAAACATAGCAAATCAACTCGAAATGAAACCAAATTTTGCACACAAGTCCCAAATGACATAAAGAAGCTATTCTGATTCCCGGAATCATGATCCTAATCTGATTTCCTTAAAATCAACTTCCGATTAAACCTATGAACTTTCCAAAACTTCAAATTTCCAATTTTCGTCAATTTGTGTCGAAAGCTTCTAAAAATACCCAAATGCAAATTTGGGCATACGCCCGAGTCCAAAATCACCATCCGGACCTATCACATCCATTAAAACTTCGTTCCGGGGTCAAATTCACAAAAAGTCAACTTGGTCAACTCTTCCAACTTAAAGCTTCCTAGTTGAGAATTATTCTTTCAAATCGACTCCGAATAACCTGAAACCAAAACTGACGATTCACACAAGTCATAATACATCATACAGAGCTACTCATTCTCTCAAACTACCAAGCGAAGAGCAAATTCTCAAAATGACCGGTCAGGTCGTTACATTCTCCCTCACTTAAACATTCGTTCGTCCTAGAAAATTCCAAGAGTCTTTCCAAAGCCATCAAACCGCCATGTAACCTTACCACGCACATACCCTGGGGTGATCCCCCGTCACCCTGTCTCATATAGTCCCGACAACACAACATACTGAAGATCATTAATTCAATCTTAGCCCATAGACCTTATAATCCAATTTGCAATATCCAAAATTTCTCATAAGACCCAAATCTCGTATTTATACACTGTATAATTCTGAACAAGCTACATTGAGCCATAACCGTAACCGAAGACACAATCACATGATATACTCATAGCAAGAACTTCTAATCACCGTATCTCCACAAAATAACCCAATATCGGTAATAAACCTCATATCAAACAAAACCTCATTCTAAAGCCTTCGTACACTGCCGATGATTAAAGAAACACGCAGAAACTCATAATCATTCATCAGGTCAACAAGTCATGGAACTCCCTCTCCTCCAACAAGAACTATAGCCAAATTTCTAAGCAGACTTCCGATATTATACATCCAAATGTACCGCAATCAAATCCGATGGCACCATCTTGGATATGACGACTTCATCTTATGATATACCAACTACTCTACTGACATGCAACACCAATACTACCCAGAACCACAAAACATGCAATCCATGCACCCATACGCAATAATTCAAATGTACTCAAACATGAAAAATGACTCAAACGGGAGAACTGTCCCACAAGCTCAACAAGTACCACCACAACAGAGATGCTACGAACCCATCATACATAGTAGAACCAAGACACACGAATCTGACACAAGGAATCATATCTCAACATAACTCTATTGCAATACGTGACCCCGTCCAAACACTAGTTCATATGAGATACATCAAGCCGACTTGCTCAAAATCAATAACCACGTGGAACTTGACATCAAGTACCCAAGGTGAATGACCATAACCACGGAGAAGAAAATGACATAATTCCATACAAACCCAAAAGAACACAACCAATGTGCACTCAATCATGCATCATCTAAATACCTATCCCGCTCAAATTTCGCTATAAGGCCCCAACAGAACAGCACCATGCATGCATATAACCAACATATCACACCCCTCGTAGCATTAAAGAGTAATACATAGAACATACCAGAACACGAATAAGCTCAACACCAACTGAATGCCACATCCCTCAGCAATAGCAGTACGGAGTCAACCAATCTGACCCGGTGCAGAATACACATCCTCATTGGGGCTACCAATGGACCCCAAATCAACTCAGGTCACCCACAAATAGATACATAACCCTTCGAAAAGTCCACATGATTGAATCATAAGACATATTATCATCTGTCTAGCCTTGGCGACATCTTCACAGTCTACAACCACTAAACAATTTGCTCTTGAGAACTCCTACTCTCCAAATCCATATAACACACGAATCATCATATCTTATCCCAACTCCACCACCCAAATGCCTAACACATCTCTCCTACATGATCATCCCACGAGGAATACTTCTATAGTCTTTCCATTTCACATAGCACACATCTGAATATCAGTGGTAGATCAGCCTGGCGATCACCGCAATACCAATGAAGCATTCGTAAGTAAAAACTCAATGTGCCTTCTGAAATGCGCACCCTCCTCAAGCAATACCAAGTAGTAATATCATTCACCCAGTCATCTGAAACCGTCCATGTTGCATATGAATTCATGACCTTCCTTTCAAAACTGAAATGTGACCTTGCACATACAAGTCTCGATCCTACACAACATGTCGCATCTATCGTGCCATCATATGAAAAGCACCAGAATCTTATGATCAACTCTATGTAGCTAGTAGAAATCATACCCGATCAGTGAGAAACCTTTCACTTGATCTCATCCAAGAGAAAATCCCAATACGCAACATGTTCCTCATGCCAGTAGGAAATATCAACCTCGAACTGCGATATTAATCACCAAGAACTCTTTGGAATCCAGTTGCACATATCCAAGCTATCATAACTCGGTAACTCTAACTAACCAAGACGCGTAGCTCGCCAAACCCCAGATGATTGCCACAAAGCACCTGTAGAAACTCACATCATATGTACCCAAAGAATCGATCATATCCATTAGCGTGCTAATGGGACCTACTACCAAGCTGTCCTATTTCACTGAGTTCCTTCCAAATTGTCTTCAAATTGATACTTCTCCTTGCTAGAATCAGGTTGAGGCCTGCTAGAGAAAGCAACAGGAAGATTCTTAGACATGCTAGTTATAAGTTAAACTGGACAGAATTCATACATGCTATAGTTTAGACATGATGGGTGAAACAATGGTTTAGACATACAAGTTACACATTGAACAATAAGATGTTAAGCAGGAACAAAACTAGAAATCATTTAATTGAAGCAATAACACATAGAATTTTGGACTTGAAATTGAATCAGGACATACCAGTTAAGGAGAGCAAACACAAAGTATAGAGCAGGTATAGTGCAATTACTAGCCTTGGCTTACAGCCAGCTAGTTCCAGTAAACGTAGCAAGTAACAAGAAAGAGCAGAGAGATTTTTAAGTGTAAGAGAGAATTCTTGAACTAGTGTTCGTGTGTGTTGGTGAGAATAGAGAAGAGTATATATAATAGTTGAGAGCGGAGTAAAATAAGGTAAAGTAAATCAATCATCAACAAAAGGAAGCCACAGAATCAGTCAGGCAAAAAATCAGCAAGTCTTCCCTTATTTAAGGGAGTAATTAACCAACGGTAAAGAGAAGGAAACACTTAAGGAAAGAAATCAAGTAGAACTTCGGTACAGAGGGTAAATACACAAGGGTTCAATTAAGGAAATAACTAGTAAGAATCAATAAATAACACGGTTAATCAAAGAATAAGGTAAGAAATAATTAAAGGCTGTAAAAATATGGATAATTGTGAAAATCAGCATAGCAAATCAGGTTATCAAAGAATCGAAATAATACTGGGTTTAAGGGGAGAATAACATAGGTTTCCATGAATGACAGATAGGCTAAGTATAACACATAAAATCAGTCAAGATTTGAATCTGAAACCCTAATAGGAGCACATTAGGGTAAAATCATAAGCCGTTCAGATTAAATGAAAGAGAAATCATACGAATAAAAGTACATAACATAGCTATGTATCAAATAACACGTATCAACTCAGAATCCAAACATAGTGTTAAAAATTAGGGGTTTCAAAATTAACTAGTTAGGGTTGAGGAAAAACTCAATATAATCGATTAAAACACATAAGAATCAGAGAATAAACACTATAAGTCAGAAAACATTTTCAATAAGACTTTCAAGGAAACCCTAGTTAGGAAGAAATGAAAAGACACTTGGAAATAAGAAGGTTTTTCATAAAAACAAGCAAACCATAGTTCGATCCTTCTCAGAACTGAAAAGTTTAAGAGACGGAATTAGGGTTTCAAGGAAATAACCCAGTGATGAAGATATCGGCCTAGAAACCCATAGGTTTAGGCAAAAAATAGAAAGATATTACTGGAGATTGAGCCATGAAGGCCTAAGACAGGCCAGGACGGGATCAAAGTCATAAGTGGAATGGCCCTGGTCCCTTGAGGGCCTATGATACAGCAAAACCCGGCGTAGGAGATCCATGAGAGGCCTGAGGGTGGTGAGAATCCACCATGGTTGACGGCAGATGAGTGACGGCGAGGTGAGATTTAGGGTTTGGTCAGAGAGAATCTGAGAAAGAAGGGGAAGGGGTGACGGCGGAGTGAAAGAGAGAAAATAAGGGGTTTGGGAGGGGGTAGTTTAGGTTAATTAAGGAAATAATTAATCTGGGTCGTTGATAAAAAATGATCAACGACCATGATTCAACAAGAACTGGGTCGGGTTAGGTAGGGGTTTGAGCCTGGGTATATTGGGCTGGTCTGTAAGTTATTTGGGCTAGCTAATTTAGGTTGTAATTGAAATAATAAATGGCTATTTGTTAAATACACCAAATAAATTAATTAAAATAATTTGTAAAATAATTACTAATTATAAAATTGAATTTCATGCATAGATATGTTTTGAAAATGGTTATTTATCATTTAAAAAATACAAGAGACTAATTTCTGGTAAAAATAGCATGAAAATCATACGCATGGGCTATAATTGCAAAGTTATTGCAATTATAGCCAAAATGTGCCAATTTGGCTATTTTCGGAATAATTTGGACTTAATAGGACCATAAATAATAAATTAAATCAAGAAATGTTTTGAAATCATTTGTGATGCAATTTATTAATTTAATTATTAGAAGTAAAATATTGGACAAATTAATACAAATGTGGGAAAACTGTGGAAAAATGCCAATTGATGCTAATGCATGATTTTGAAGGTATATATGCAATTTAAAATTATTTTAGGAAACAATTGGGTATCAACAACTGCCCCTCTTTACCCGGAAAGGATGAAAGAGTTGTCAGGTAAAGACATGATTGCCAATTTTGACCGAGCGAAACGGTTTGAGAGATTTAGACCGCACTCTAGCTTCTAAGCTGCCTACATATCCCTGGTTTTATAGGAATCAGGCCGTGTGTAGTTCTGGATTCATCAGCAAAAATATACCGATGAAGTCATCGCAAGAACGGACGCAACATCTAGTGATAGGTGAATGAATGGTTCACGAGAGAGGTCAGGTTTGATATGGTTGAGGGAACTGGAGCGGGATCACTCCCGCTGGGATAGAAATTGCTTGCCGGGTTACCTGCAAATAGAGATACTACGAGCATATATTTGTGTGGAAATATAAACATGATGCAGGTTCCCTTTGGACTATGAAAGCTGTCTTCGGACGGTTAGGGATGACGTCCTTGGACCATGATGTCCTGGGCCATGAATTTTTCAGTGAGAGATTCGCGGGCCATGAAATGATGTTCTCGAGCCATGAAGATGGTTCCTCCGAACTATGACGCCTTTGAATTATGATATGCGAATTTTGAGAGATCCTCAGGCCATGACATGGTGTCTTTCGGCTATGAGGATGATGCCTTTAGACTATGACGCCTTTGGACAAGTTGGCGATATTTCAGCCCATGAGATGAAATAATATGATGTCAGCGAGACAAGGCTTAGTCTTGTGGGATGGAGGGCAGAGCTTAGCCCGAAAAAAGAGCAAAGTAGATAATGCTTGAGAGACAGCGCTTAGTCTTGGTGAGAAAATGTAAAGTGGAGGCAGAGCTTAGCCTCATGAAGGTGTGGAGACAGAGCTTAGTCTCATGCAAATGAAGGCAGAGATTAGCCTTATGAAGATGGAGGCAGAGCTTAGCCTCATGCAGGATGCGGAGGCAGAGATTAACCTTATGCAGGTGGAAGGCAGAGATTAGCTTTATGCAAGGGAAGGCATAGATTAGCCTTATGCAAGGGAAGGCAGAGATTAGCCTTATGCAAAGGAAGGCAGCGATTAGCCTTATGCAGAGGAAGGCAGAGATTAGCCTTATGCAAATGAAGGCAGAGATTAGCCTTATGCAAGGTGAAGGTAGAGATTAGCCTTATGCAGGATGCGGAGGTAGAGCTTAACCTCATGCAAGATGTAGGATAGGGCTTAGTCCCATGCAGGTGGAAGGCAGAGATTAGCCTTATGCAAGGGAAGGCAGAGATTACCCTTATGCAAAGGAAGGTAGCTTTTAGCCTTATGCAGAGGAAGGCAGAGATTAGCCTTATACAAATTAAGGCAGAGATTAGCCTTATGCAAGGTGAAGGCAGAGATTAGCCTTATGCAAGGTGAAGGCAGAGAATAGCCTTATGCAGAAAAATAGAATAAATAGCAGGTAGTAGCAGAATTTCTTAGCTGGTAGTGGATTTTGATATTGCGATTGTTGTGAGAACTGTGACTTCGAAGCATGTTTATTCTTTGTTCCTGCATCCAAAGAAAAATTGTGAGTTTTGTAGATGGGGGAGGTTGATTTGTGTCCTCGCTGGCTTTGTTTGTCTTGCTTTGCTTGGTCTGAAGATCCTGCTTAAGTCATCGGGGTAGCGTTTGGCTAAACAGAGTTACCTTACAAGCAAGCATGCATAGTTTTTCAACCTCCCATGCTATGGAATTTTGAGGGTCCTCCTCAAAATTCTGTCCCAGTTAGATGGACTGGCATCTCTGATTGTTGTACATGCTGCGATCGGCTGAACTTGCTTCGGAATTTTGAGGGTCCTCCTCAAAATTCTGTCCCAGTTAGATGGACTGGCATCTCTGATTGTTGTACATGCTGCGATCGGCTGAACTTGCTTCGGAATTTTGAGGGTCCTCCTCAAAATTCTACCCCAGTTTCCAATTGCGGGGGAAAATGAGATTTTATTGATTTTTGACCGAACCCATAGGGCTGCCTACATATCCCCTCTTAAACGGGAATTAGGTTGAGTGTAGTTCAATTTACATCATTTGAGGAAAGCATAAAGAGTTACACATAATATCGCTTGATTGCATCTGAGTTGATCGGTTTTGGCCAAACTTCTCCGCCCATTTTTGCAAGTATAAGAGCTCATCCTGTCAGTACCCTGTGGACTATGTATGGACCTTGCCAGTTGGGAGAGAATTTTCCTTTGGCTTCATCTTGATATGGAAAGATCTTCTTCAATACCAGCTGCCCTGGTGTGAACTGTCTGGGCTGACTCTTTTATTAAAGGCTCTGGTCATTCTGTTATGATAAAGTTGTCCGTGACACACTGCATTCATTCTTTTCCCGTCTATGAGGGCTAGCTGCTCGTAACGGCTTCTTATCCATTCTGCATCGTTGAGCTCAGCTTCTTGTATGATTCTCAAGGAAAGAATCTCCACTTCGATAGGAATAACAGCTTCCGTACCATAAACCAGTAAGTAAGGAGTTGCCCCGATTGATGTGCGGACTGTGGTGTGGTATCCCAGTAAGGCAAATGATAGCTTTTCGTGCCATTATTTGTGATTTTCTACCATCTTTCTCAATATCTTCTTGATGTTCTTGTTGGCGGCTTCTACAGCTCTATTCATCTGAGGTCTATAGGCTGTAGAATTCTTGTGCTTGATTTTGAAAGTCTCGCACATGGCCTTCATTAGGTCACTATTGAGATTGGAAGCATTGTTGGTGATGATTGACTCTAGAACTCCGAATCAACAGACAATACGGTCGCGGACAAAGTCTGCCACAACTTTCTTAGTCACTATTTTGTAAGATGTTGCTTCGACCCATTTGGTGAAGTAATCAATAGCTACCAAGATGAACATGTGCCCATTTGAGGCGGTGGGCTCGATCGGACCGATGACGTCCATTACCCATGCGGCGAACGGCTAAGGTGATCTTGTTGCCTTGAGCTCGTTAGGGGGTACATTTATCATATATGCATGTACCTGACATTGGTAGAACTTCCGAATATACATGGTCATACAGAAATAATTGGCTCTGAGTATTTTCTTGGCCAAAACAAAACCATTCATATGCGGGCCGCAGGTCCCAGCATGTATCTCTTTAAGTAGTTTAGAAGCTTCCTTTGCATTGACACATCTCAGTAATCCCATATCGGGAGTTCTTCTGTACAGGGTTCCTCCGCTGTGAAAGAAACTATTGGTCAACCTCCAAAGCGTACGTTCTGTGCATGCTCCGGGTACTCTCCCTTTGCCAAGTATTCCTTGATGTCGTCGAACCATGGTTTTTCGTCTGCTTCTTCTTCAACATGGGCATAATATGTCGGCTGGCTATGGATCTTTACTGGAATAGGATCACTGAAGTTTTTATCCGGATGATGTATCATGGATGATAACATGTCTAGTGCATCGGCAAACTCGTTCTGAATTATGGGGACGTGCGAAATTCTGTCTTTGTGAACCTCTTTCCCAATTCCTGCACATGGTGCAGATACGGCAGTATCTTGGAATTCTTGGTAGCCTATTCTCCTTGTACTTGGTGTATAAGCAAATTTGAGTCACCAATTACCAGCAGATCCTGAATATTCATGTCGATGGCCATGTTGAGCCCTAGTATGCAAGCTTCATACTCTTCCATGTTGTTAGTGCAAGGAAATCTGAGTTTAACAGATACCGGATAATGTTGGCCGGTTTCCAATACTAGGACAGCTCCAATGCCGACTCCTTTGAAATTTGTTGCTCCGTCAAAGAACATCCTCCAACCGTCATAGGATTCAGCAATGTCTTCTCCTATGAACAAAACTTCTTCATCGGGGAAATATGTTTTCATGGGTTTGTATTATCCTCCCACAGGATTTTCAGCAAGATAATTTTCCAGTGCATGTCCCTTGACTGACTTCTTAGTCACATAAATAATATCGAACTCACTCAGCAGGATTTTCCACTTAGCCAGCTTGCCAGTGGGCATAGGCTTCTGAAAGATATACTTCAAGGGATCCATCCTTGATATAAGTATGTTGTGTAGGCATAGAAATAGTGCCTCAGCTTCTGGGCTACCCAGGTTAGAGCACAATAGGTACGTTCCAGTAGAGAATACCGTGCCTCGTATGGTGAACTTCTTACTCAGATAATAAATAGCGTGTTCTTTTCTTCCTGTCTCGTCGTGCTGCCCCATAACGCAGCCGAAAGCTCCACCTAGTACCACAAGGTAGAGTAACAATGGTCTACCTGACTCTGGCGAGACCAAGATTGGTGGTGTCGATAGGTACTCCTTGATTCTGTCGAAGGCCTTTAGATAATCCTTGGTCCATTTAGCCGCAGCGTCCTTCTTTAGCATCTTGAAGATTGGTTAACATATGACTGTGGACTGGGCTATGAACCGGCTAATGTAATTTAGCCGTCCCAGAAAACTCATTACGTCCTTCTTATTTCTCGGTGGTGGAAACTCCTGGATGGCCTTGACTTTTGATGGATCCAGTTCTATTCCTCGGCGGCTGACGATGAACCCAAGCAATTTTCCGGCAGGAACCCCGAATGCACATTTTGCGGGGTTTAGTTTCATATTGTATTTCCGCAATCTGTTGAAGAACTTCCTTAAATTTGATCTATGGTCGATGGATTTCTTGGACTTGATGATGACATCGTCCACATACACCTCGATCTCCTTATGTATCATATCATGGAAGATAGTAGTCATAGCCCTCATGTAAGTGGCCCCAGCATTCTTTAGGTCGAATGGCATCATCTTATAACAATACACTCCCCACGGCGTAATGAAATCCATTTTCTCAGCGTCCTCTTCGTCCATCCAGATCTGATGGTAATCGGCGAAGCAATCCACAAATAACTAGAGTTCATGTTTGGCACAATTGTAGATTAGGATGTGTATGTTCGCAAGAGGGAAATCATAATTTGAACTGACTCGATAGAGATCCCGGTAATCGACACAAACCCTGACCTTTCCATCCTTCTTCGGTATTGGCACGATGTTGGCTAACCATGTTGGGTATTCAACCACCCTGAGGACTTTGGCATTGATTTGTTTAGTGACTTCCTCTTTGATTTTTAGACTCATGTCAGGCTTGAATTTCCGGAGCTTCTTCTTCACTGGTAGGCACATTGGATTTGTGGGCAATTTGTGACCCACGATGGATGTACTTAGTCCGGTCATGTCATCGTACGACCATGCAAATATGTCCTCATATTCCTTCAAGAATTGTGTGTACTCTTCTTTCTCTGATGGTGGCAAGTGGATGCTGATGCGAGTTTCTTTGACTGTCTCTGAATCTCCCAGGTTGATTACCTCAGTTTCGTCCAGGTTGGACTTAGACTTTTTCTCAAAGTCTTCCAACTATCTGACAATTTCCTCGGGTATGACATCTTCCTCTTCTGAATCACTATCATTGTGTTGCGTTGTCTCATTGCGTGTCACAGTCAATGGTTCATCGAGATAGGAAATAGTAATGTCGTATAGGTAAAAGTATGAGAGAAAAAATGATAATAATAAATATTGATTCATTGAAGCATAAAAATGATTTTCGATAACTTAAACGAATGTTTTGGAACATCGGAGATTTTATTTAAAAATAGAAATGCAAAAAAGGATATCATTAGAAAACGAAATAAACGGTGCTTGTTCAGCCTTGCTACCCCGAGACTCATCGGGCCCTGGATGGTCTGACAGTCCAGTTTCTGAGAAATGATCCCTTTCTCACAGCTTGGATGCTAGGGCCTTCCTCCTCCTCCTCCTCGACAATAACACAACAGTCCCTATCTTCGTCCTCCAGGAATAAGTTCATCATCGCTGCTAACGCTTCATCCTCCTCTGATCCCCATATGACGTCGGCTTGCTGGAAAGTCTGTTCCAAATGCATTATGGGTTGCTCCAATGGATAGTAAGGACCGTGCCATGGTGCGACCAGTCGTTTTACTCTTGCCAAGTGTACTAATAACCCAGGCCAAAGGTAGTGTCGTGGTGCTTCAACTATATCGGCTTTGAAATGCCCTGAAGATTCTTGCCGAGACCCTTGTCGTGTTCGTATCCGCTCCAATTCAGTATGCTTTCAATCTTATGACTCCACCACTTGTCCTTGTCTATTGCATTGACCCGCTCGATGTGATGATAGGTTTCTCCACCAAGCCTTCTTCTACCCTCAACTAACGAGATAGTCTGGCGCTTATCTAAGGGTTGCTCCCATCTCCATGGATGATTACCTCCTGATGATTCCATTCAAATTTTACCGCCTGATGCAAAGTCGATACCACAGCTCCGGCGGCATGTATCTATGGTCGTCCTAATAACAGATTATAGGACGCGGATATATCTAACACCTGGAATTCAACCTCAAACCATGTAGGTCCCATTTGCTGACATAGACTGATTTCTTCGAAGATGAATCTCTGAGAACCGTCTAAAGCCTTCACATTCATGGACCCCTCTCGTATCTCGTATCTCGTATAGTCCTTTGCCCAAGATTTTTAGTGTTGTCAATGGGCAAATGTTAAGGCTGGACCCTCTATCGATCAGAACCCTAGTAATGAAGTAATATTCGCGTTGCACGGTAATGTGCAGCGCCTTGTTGTGACTCAAACCTTCAGGTGGCAGTTCGTCCTCGTGGAAAGTAATCTTGTGGCTTTCTAGTACTTGCCCCACCATGTTTGCCATTTCTCCATTGTTGATGTTATTAGGCACATAAGCTTCATTTAACACCTTCATCATAGCACTCATGTGTGCTTCCGAGTTCTGCAGCAATGATAAGATGGATATCTGGGCTGGAGTTTTGTTCAGTTAATCTATGACTGAGTATTCCCTGGCTTGCACCTTCCTCCAGAGATCATCCGGTCCTGTTTCGATGACGGGAGGTCTGTTGGAAGCCTATTTGCTAGACTCTCCCAAGTGTTCAGGTGTATACACCCTGTCGGTCCTGGTCATCCCCTGTGCCGCACCAGCTTCTTCTATCTTGGTCTTACCTTTCCTTCTTGCTTCAGCTACGTAATACCAGGGCACAACCTTATTTTCAAAAGGCGGCGTGGTGGATACCGTCACTGTAATTGGCGGTTCTACCCTTACTTCAAATGGATTTTGTACCTTGATAGTTGACATTAATTCAACCTTGAATGGCACATGCGTGTCTACAGGTGGTGCCACTTCAAACTCGAACGGGACTGTTGTGGTACCTCAATATCTCCTGACGGCTGAATCTGTACTATAATGGGATTAAGTGTAACCGTTGGCTTCTTTGGATCGTCGCCTTCTTTGATCTACCCGGTCGACCCTTCTGGGTCCCATTCTTCCTCTATTTCTATCACATTGATGCCTCCACCCCTATGGTCTAGGAGCGGGTTATTGCGAACACTAGGAGTATCCTCTTTTGCCTGGATGATTTTATCATCAATTAGAGACTAGATTTAATCCTTCAACGAGCGGCATTCATCAATGGTATGTCTTTTCATGTCGGAATGGTATGCACAGGTTTTGTTTGGATTGACCCACTATGATGGATTTTCACTGGCTACAGCAGGGATGGGTGTGACGTAACCAGCAGCTTTCAGCCTTTCATACAGTAGGTCAATGGGATCGGAAATGTTGGTATATTATTTGGGCGGCCAGCGGTCAAAGTTAGGTCGGGGTCTTGGGAAGTTTTGGCGAGCTGGAGGTGACTGGAAGTGAGGCGGTTGGGCGTTGTATGTGTGATAAACAGTGGCTGATTGGGGATATCTGGGATATGTGGGTTGATATGTAGGTGGAGGTGACAGTTGATATGTTGGTGGAGGTGCTGACTGATATGTGTGTGGGGGTTCCTGGTATGCAAGTGGAGAGGTATTGATACATCAATGGAGATTTAGGTCCCTGTGCAACCATTATCGTTCCTGTGTCCTTCTTCTTAAATATTCCCCCGGACTGCAGTGCTTTATTGGTGGCTTGCAGTGCCTTAAAATTAGTGACCATTCCGCTCTTAATACCTTCTTCAATTCTCTCACCAAGCTTGATGATGTCGGAGAACTTGTGATTTTCAATCACCATCAGCCTTTCATAATATTGCGGGTCCTGTGCCATGACGAAGAATTTATTCATTTTCTCTTCGTCTAGTGCAGGCCTGACCTCGGCTGCTTCAGACCTCCAACGAGTGGCATACTCGGGAAAGGTTTTAGTGGGCTTCTTCTTAAGGTTCTGAATGTAAAACACATCTGGTGCAATTTCCGTGTTGAACCTGACTCGGTCCATGAAATCTGATGCCATACTTACCCAATTGAACCACTTCTTAGGGTCCTGGCTGATGTACCAAGACAAATCATTCCATGTGAGGCTCCTCATGAACAGTTTCATCCGAATCTTCTCGTCTCTTCCAACTCCTACCAATTTGTCACAATAGGTCCTCAGATGGACCCTGGGATCGCCTGTACCGTCAAACATCTCAAACTTGGGAGGTTTGTAACCCTCCGGTAGTTCTACATCAGATTGTATACAGAGATCTTCATAATTCAATCCTTCGATCCCCTTACCTCCTTCCACGCCTTGAACTCGGCTAGTCAATTTCTTGAGTTCTTCGGCCAAGTTCTTGATAAGCATATCCTTCTCGCTGTATTTCGGTGTGTAAGATATGGGCTGGGTGGAGTGAGGTAGAGTCTCCACGTATATGGGGTTATTCTGGTGGCCTGGTGCCTGAGCATAGAGGTGATCGTTGGTGGAATTTTATGGTTCAGGAATGATTGGCGGGGTGTTTCTCGGAGTGTGGCAAGTATTTTGTTGGTATTGTGGTGGGATGGTTTGATTTTTCGGTGGAGTTGTATAGTTGTGGGTTGCAGGAGGATTCTATTTGTTGAGTGTATTCTGAGGTTGTGCGGGGTTTTGAGTGTTCGGGTGACTGATATCCGGAACACTAAGTGAGAAGGACAAGTTCGCTAGGTTCCGAACATGTTCAAATTCCCCTTGAAGTTTCAGTAGCCTTTGTTCAAGTTGTGACACAGCATCATTCTGGACCTGAGTACCTTGACTGTCAGAAGCTTATGTACATTCAACTGGTGTTGTGTTCTCTTTCCTGATATTACACAAATCTTCCACCTTGCCTTTGTCTTTGCCTCTAGGTGGACTAGGAGGCGGAGAAGGTGGAAGGCCACTAGATCTTGTATGCTATGATGATGATGCCAGAATGTACGAACCAACCTTTGGGGAAGGGGAATAATCAAAAGAAAAATAAAATAAAAACAAAAGGTAGCTAAGTCAGTGAGGATCATGAGAAATATTGGCAGTATTTAAACACATATTGTAGGGATGTAAATGCGTGTCCTAATTTGGGAGCCTCTTTGTGCCCGAGGTAGGCCTAGCGACAATTCGATTTGGAGAACTTAGATGCCAAAATGCCTCATTTCATTAATGTAAATAGACGAATCCCAAAACGATACTAAAATAACAAATAGGAAATAAGTCACTCATGGCACATGGCCTTATTACATTCATGATAGCAAAAAGGTAAATCTAGCCTATTTGGTCCTAGAAGGACCTTCCCCAGATTCGATATTCTTGACTCCATCAAACAAATTTCCAAGCTCGCGCAGCCCCAGCAGCAGGTATGCTCTAGCCAAGCGTCCTCCTTCATTCCCCTCGGCGTTCTGGATATTCTCGATCCTCTTGATGACCTTGCCATCTAACTCCACTATACCTTGCTCCAAGTATTCCAGCTTCCTGTTGGAAAGGATAACCATCTCATTCCTCTCCTCGATCAGCCTCTTGTTGGTATCATGTATTTCACGATGTTCATTCTCTGAATCATTGAACCTTTTGCGCAGTCGGTTGAACTTGACCTGAGCCTCGGTATCTTCATCTATGATTCTATTGCCTCGATTGATTCCTGGCCTCATTATCCCATCCAAGTTGTCTTCCAGCCATGCCTGGTAGAAAGGTGCACACCCAGCATGAGACAAGTTCAATAGTATTCTTCTCCAGGATGATTTTGCAGTTCCACATGTGTTGAGCTTGGAACTTGTAAGGAACGTCGTCATCCATGAAATCTGCTCTGAAGTGACCCATCTTCGCAACCCTTGGCACAACTTGCTTTCTGCCTACCTGCCTCATGACTCGGAGGGGAACATAAGGATATATACCTCCCAACCCGATCAGCACTAAGTGCGGTGCATCCCTGGACCTGATGATAAACTCGTCCGTCGGGAACCACTCGAACATCCATTGTACCTGTTCCTCGGTCATATTATCAAAGAATTCCACCCACTCCTTGGCAGTTTCTGGCTGAGCAAATCATTCTGGTATGTAGGTCATCCGCTTGGGGTGATGTAAAGAAATGTGGTCATTCCAAGCCCTTCGCGGAAGTTCTTGGTGGTATTGGCCCTTTTGAAGATGTTCTAAGAGCCATAGCTGCAGCAACAGGTTGCAACCCTCAAAATACTTAGCTCCTCTTTGACAATGCTCCAAGGCTCGGTAAATATCAGCTAGTATCATAGGGACAATGTTGAAGGTTTTCCCGTCGATCCCTTCCATCAAGGCCCTGGTTACCATGGCTAACCTGGTATGAATCCTTTCCCTCTTTGTCGGAAACACTATCAAGCCCATAAAGCATACAATGAATACAAATTCCTTGCGGTGGATATGACCCAGAGATGTGATGGAAAATTCGTCATGATAGGTACGGTATGATTTGTTGTGACCGTATCTTTCATATAAGTACTCGAAAGGTATGTAGGATTGTTTCAGACATTCCAATTCAGAATTTTTCTTCAACCCCATCATGTTCAAAAAACCTTTTCACGTACGGTTCTCAGGTACCAACAACCCAGGGCTTTCCCAAGATAACCTAGCAAGTCCTCCTATTTCTTCTAGGATCGGTGTCATTTCAATATTCCCGAAGCGGAATACAGCTCTTTCACTATCCCGAAACAAAGTAGCGGCCTCAATCAGCATATTGTTTGACTGGATGTCCAAGAGAGATGGTAAATTGCCCAGATACTTCTTCACGTGTTTCTTATCACTGGAGGAAAGGTCTTCCCACCAGTCTAGGAGCATTGGTGGGATATTGCTGACCATACCGAATCTGGGGACCTCGTGCCTCATTTTCTGCAAGACAAAAATGGCTATGCCCTTTCCCCCACCAGACTCGACTATTTATACACTTATGATTAGCAGACAAGCATTTAGTTCTCCAAATTAATGCACAGAACGTGATCGTGTCCGTTGGGATTATGAAAACCCCGGGGGACTTTTGGATAAGGCTGTCTTAAAGGGTTATTGTACGGACGACACACTAACCCAGCTAGATTTGACCATGATGCATGCATAATATAACGAGAGTAAGGTTTCTATGGGGGTCTAGACTGGTACCCTCGAGCGGACAAATCGAGGGGGAAGGCACAGAACCGTCGACTGCACCGCTGATCGACTGGTTTTACCGCAATAAGCCTTTACGAATTTAGGGGGTGATATAAATAGGAAGAGCGCAACCACTCATCAAGCGTTGCTATAGGATTTGTATAGGCACGAGTGAAGTATGATGTTGAGCATGATTATGTAGCAATAAATAAGCAATAAACAGTATATTGTCATGTATTTGCACGTTATGAAAGCGATAAGTACAGCAGTTATAATTGAAAAGCGGCAACATAAGAAAACAAAGAAACATGTCCGTTTCGTTTTGAAAAAATAAATACTTGGAAAATAAACAAACAATAGCACATAAAGGGGAAAGGGAAAGGGTGAAGGTATTAACAAAGTAAGGCACATTTAGACAAATTCACAAAGCGGTTTGTAATGGTAAAAGCCTAAGAATCCCCAGCAGAGTCGCCATGCTGTCGGGCCCCATTTTTTCCTTTCCTTTCGGATCAGTCAAGGGTTTTGACATTATTGGGACAACTCGTTTCCTTTTGGGATAAGGGATATAAGGAATTTGAAGAGTTGCCAACTAACGAATTAAGGTGCGTTAGGGCACCTACTATGGGTCATTTATAACACTAATTGTATAACCAGAGATTGGGTAAGGGCTTGAAATTACTTCAAGGGGAAGGTGTTAGGCACCCCTCGAAGTCCACAACGGTGGGTCCCGGACAAACTTAATTTGTGAATTAATCAAGTAGCAAATAGATAGTCTAAGCACACATATGTAAACAAATAAGGGTTTGACAGCTTAGCAGTCTAAGCACACATAGGTGAATAAAGGTATTAACAGATTCATAGTCTAAGCACACATATGTAAAAGGATAAGGGAGGTCCTAAGTTGTTTATCCTATAGGATCACGCCTATGCAATGCCCGATAATCACTCCTCAATGAGGGGCTACACGTTGCATTAGCGCACAGTCATAATATCCTTATCTACCCATTATCCCACCCCTTAGTGGTTATTAAGCGGGTTTTATTTAACGAGCTCTAAACGTGCTTTTACCCGTCCCTTCCTTGTGGTCCCGGAAGAGTTTAGGACCTCTAAATCTGGGCAGTTCTGGACAACCCCTAAGGTTTTAAAAGGGAAAAATCTAGGCGACAGTCAAATAACAAGTAGGACCAGCAAGTAGAAAATAAAGAAGCAATTAGAAGACTCATGTTTACCTCCACAAGTAGAGAGCAAATAAACAGCATGTCTCAAAACACAAATACAAGCAGTTTTTTAAGGATCTCTTAGGACATGATGTCTAAGTGAGCATTAATACACAGAATAGGCAAAACTTGTTCAAAACTCAATAGCATGGCCCTAATAGTTTGCCTACTGTTTTAAGACCTGTGAAACTTAGTAGTAAACAATCAGAATACGCAGTTTTCAGTTTTATACAGAGATGAATTACCCAAGGCTTTCCTAGGCGTGGGACTGTGCATAATAACAGTCGCAAGTTATTTTTAAACAGTTTTGAAGTTATTCAACCTACAAACATATTGTTCTAGGTGATACAGACTTAAAAGGGAGATTTGTACCAGTTTATTCAGAAATATGACATCTACATATGAGACTGTTTTTATACCCTTCACGGTCAGTTACTTATTTAATTAAACTAGTGCATTTAAATGAATATAAACAGAATTCCTAGAGCATGAAATCTAAATGCACACAGGAGTGACAGATTTTTTGTTAAAGTTATTTATTAACCTAGTAACAGGATTTCTAAGCGAGAATACTAAAGCATGGGTTAATTACATGTGATATGCTGAAGCAGTAAAATGTGAAGTCCTAAGAACAAGATATCTAATGCATGTTTAGCATGATTTTGGATGAACACATTGGTCCTAAGGCATGGATCCTAATGCAAATACGCAGAATGTAAAGCCTACAGCATGCTTTCTACCCAGTAATATCAACAGTGTCATACGGCTACCCTCCCATTTTCACTAGCCACCCCAATATATGTTTACAAATAATTATTATAGACCAATGGCTGAATGAATTACATAAATGAAAAGGAAATTAACCTATAGGGAGCCTGAAGCAGGCCCAAATACAACTTGAGAACACTAGGCCTTCAATAGTCTCAAATGCCAAGGATATCATAGCCAATTTCATGTCCAGGTGTGTCAGAGTTTCCTAAGGACCTCAGGATCCCCGGCAGTGCTCACACCTAGAATTTTTCATAATAGGGATTGAGTAAGTGCAGTGTGGAAGGGCCAGCCCCAGTGTGCCAGAGTTCAGAGGGATCTAAAAAGGATCCCAAGGTAGTCACACACTGGAGGGGCAGAACCTAGGGACTTAGGAGTAAAGTGAGAGTGCTTGACATAGTTTTGGAAAGGTTTTGACAAGGAAACAGTATTGAAATGATTCAAGAAGTAAAGAAGTTTTCTGAAAATAGGAACTGATTAGTAGTAAAACAGCTTTTGAAAAACAATGTGAACACTTATGAGAGATCAGCAAACAGCATAAACAGGTTCAACATCATTCAAACATAGATTTCACTCAGGGATTGTGGGTATTGGGGACACATAGAACATATTAACATAATAACAGGAGCACAGAATTTTTTCTAGAGTTTTATAGGATTAAGGAGTTAGTCATACAGCTAATAGTACAGACATAGGGGATGGATTACAGAACAGACATGTGGTAACATAGTATACTAGACAGAAGAGGCATAGAACCAGAGATACTTAGAAATCTTAAACCAGATCCTTAGTAAACAGATTAGGCAAATAATCAAACATGGAACAGAATCAGGTTGAGGCCTGCTAGAGAAAGCAACAAGCAGATCCTTAGACATGCTAGTTATAAGTTAAACTGGATAAAATTCATACATGCTATAGTTTAGACATGCTGGGTGAAACAATTGTTTAGACATACAAGTTACACATTGAACAATAAGATGTTAAGCAGGAACAAAACTAGAAATCATTAAATTGAAGCAATAACACCTAGAATTTTGGACTTGAAATTGAATCAGGACATACCAGTTAAGGAGAGCAAACACAAAGTATAGAGCAGGTATAGTGCAATAACTAGCCTTGGCTTACAGCCGGCTAGTTCCAGTAAAAGTAGCAAGTAACAAGAAAGAGCAGAGAGCTTTTTAAGTGTAAGAGAGAATTCTTGAACTAGTGTTCGTGTGTGTTGGTGAGAATAGAGGAGAGTATATATAATAGTTGAGAGCAGAGTAAAATAAGGTAAAGTAAATCAATCATCAACAATTAAGGAAGCCACGGAATCAGTTAGGCAAAAAGTCAGCAAGTCTTCCCTTATTTAAGGGAGTAATTAACCAACGGTAAAGAGAAGGAAACACTTAAGGAAAGAAATCAAGTAGAACTTCGGTACAGAGTAGGCAATTATGGGTAAATACACAAGGGTTAAATTAAGGAAATAACTAGTAAGAATCAATAAATAACACGGTTCATCAAAGAATTAGGTAAGAAATAATTAAAGGCTGTAAAAATATGGAAATAATTGAGAAAATCAGCACATAGGTATCAACATAGCAAATCAGGGATCAAAGAACCGAAAATAATACTGGTTTTAAGGGAAAAATAACATAGGTTTCCATGAATGACAGATAGGTTAAGTATAATACATAAAATCAGTCAAGATTTGAATCTGAAACCCTAATAGGAGCACATTAGGGTAAAATCATAAGCCATTCAGATTAAATGAAAGAGAAATCATACGAATCAAAATACAAAACAAAGCTATGTATCAAATAACACGGATCGACTCAGAATCCCAATATTGTGTTAAAAATTAGGGGTTTCAACATAAACTAGTTAGAGTTGAGGAAAACCTCAACATAATCGATTAAAACACATAAAAATCAGAGAATAAGCCCTAGAAATCAGAAAACATTTTGAATAAGATTTTCAAGGAAACCCTAGTTAAGAATAAATGAAAAGACACTTGGAAATAAGAAGGTTTTCATAAAAACAAGCAAAAAACAGTTCGATCCTTCTCAGATCTGAAATGTTTAAGAGACGAAATTAGGGTTTCGAGAAAATAACCTAGAGATGAAGATATCGGCCTAGAAACCCATAGGTTTAGGCAAAAAAAATAGAAAGATCTTATCGTAGATCGAGCCATGAAGGCCTGAGACAGGCCAGGACGGGATCAAAGTCATAAGTGGAATGGCTCTGGTCCCTTGAGGACCTTAGAGATAGCAAAACCCGGCGTAGGAGAGCCATGAGAGGCCTGAGGGTGGTGAGAATCCACCATGGTTGATGGCAGATGAGTGATGGTGAGGTGAGATTTAGTGTTAGGTCAGAGAGAATCTGAGAGAGAAGGGGAATGGGTGACGGCGGAGTTGAAAGAGAGAAAATGAGGGGTTTGGGAGGGGGTAGTTTAGGTTAATTAAGGAAATAATTAATGTGGGCCGTTAATAAAAAATGATCAACGGTCATGATTCAACAAGAATTGGGTTGGGTTAGGTAGGGGTTTGGGCCTTGTTATATTGGGTTGGTCTGTAAGTTATTTGGGCTAGCTAATTTAGGCTGTAATTGAAATAATAAATGGTTATTTATTAAATACCCCAAATAAATTAATTAAAATGATTACTAATTATAAAATTGAATTTCATGCATAGATATGTTTTGAAAATGGTTATTTAGCATTTAAAAAATACAAGAGACTAATTTCTGGTAAAAATAGCATGAAAATTATATGCATGGGCTATAATTGCAAAGTTATTGCAATTATAGCCAAAATGTGCCAATTTGGATATTTGTGGAATAATTTGGACTTTATAGGACCATAAATGATAAATTAAACCAAGAAATATTTTGAAATTATTTGTGATGCAATTTTGTAATTATTTATTAGAAGTAAAATACTGGACAAATTAATAAAAATGTGGGCAAATTGTGGGAAAATGCCAATTGATGCTAATGCATGATTTTGAAGGTATATATGCAATTTAAAATTATTTTAGGAAAAATTGGGTATCAACATCGGGTGATACTGAAAATAAGGCCTAAGCTTTCAAGAGGCGACTACGAGAGCTAAGGCCATTTTTAGAGGTGCGGATAATGAATTTCCGCTCCTGACAAGATTTTGCTAACATAATAGATAAGAGATGGCATACCTTCGTCCTCCCGGACTAGAATGGCACTTACCGCTAGCTTCGAGACCACCAAGTATATTAATAGTTGTTCACCTTCCCCCATTTTTTATAGTAGATGAGGGCTTGATAGATAACATTTTAGGTCTTTTAAGGCATGTTGGTATTCTGGAGTCCATTCGAAGTTGTTCTTCTTATTCAGAAGAGAAAAGAGGTGATGATTATTTTCCGAAGACCGATTAATGAACCTACTTAGGGCAGCCAATCTCCGATTAGCCTTTGGACTTCTTTCACGCTTGTCAGTGTAAAGACCCGTAAAAAAAATTCTTACTTCAAATAATGCCCGAATAAGTCCTCGAGTTGTTATCTCTGTGGAAATTCTTAAAACGGACCTTTGATTTTGTAAAAATACCCCGGGATTTGAAAGAACTTAATTTTTCCAGAAATTGGGTGTTATGCGACGCACTATGCGATCGCATAACGTGTATGCGGACCGCATAGTGGTTGCATACACGGGCAGATCACTGCCCAACTGAAGGGTGTTATGCGACGCATAATGCGATCGCATAACGTGTATGCGGACCACATAATGGTCGCATACCCGGGCAGAATGTTTTCAAAATTTGGCTCACCTGGGGGCCATTCTGCGGTCCAATATGTGAACCGCATGTCAGGAATGCGATCGCATTCCAGACCGCATATTTGACACGGTCTTTTAATTTTCTAAAATTTTATACCCGACCCAAGTTTAATTTAACCCCTGCCCCCTTTCATTTTAACAAGTTTTTTGAACAAAATAGAGAGAAGTGAGAGTGGGTTCTAGAGGGTGAAGTCCTTATCTTCCCCAAATTGGTCCTCCATCTCTACCCGGGCTTGGAAGTTTATCAAGTAATAGTCATCTTCTTCATCATAAGAGGTAAGCCTTCACCTTACGTTTCTCAAATTCCAGGGATTTAACTAAGAATAAAACACACATAGGTTGGTTCTTGAGGGTGAAAAGTTGGGACCTTGCATGCATGTGAATAATCTTCCATAACCTAGTAAAGGGAAGCAAGTAGAGTAATCTTTCACTAAAAAGGGGTTTAGTCAATCTAAGGGATCACTTAGTGTTTGATAAAATGCTCAAATGAATTCGAGACTCCTAATTCTAAGGTAAATATGTTGCATTGTGAACTAGATTGACGGTGCTAGGCGGTTCGGTGAATTGCAATAGAAATTAAAAAGGGAAACTCGACTCCAGGTATGTATGGCTAACTTTAATCTTTGTAAAATCACTTGTGGTGTTCGAGCATACGGTACGTGTATTGTTATGAATATGTGCAACTGGTTGTCCGAATTATGTTGAAGTGAGAAGTGTATTACTTGTCTGTCTTTAGTTGACCACCNATTGTATTCTTGTTGCTGAAGTTTTCTGTGATTGAACTGTGATTTGTCATCGTTGATGTGAGATGTGATTGTCAGGTGGGATCGGGTTGCGCGCCGCAACAGGGGAGATAAGGGTGATATGTGAGAAGTGATAAGGGTGTGATTGTAATTGTCAGGTGGGATCGGGTTGCGCGCCGCAACAGGGGAGATAAGGGTGATATGTGAGAAGTGATAAGGGTGTGATTGTAATTGTCAGGTGGGATCGGGTTGCACGCCGCAACAGTTGTCAGGTGGGATCGGGTTGCACGCCGCAACAGAAACACAACAAATGATTGTGATTGTCAGGTGGGATCGGGTTGCGCGCCGCAACAGAAGAAATAAGGGTGAAATGTGAGAAGGGACAAGGGTGGAATTGAGATTGTGATTATGATGAAGTGAAAATTGTGGAACTTCCATTGTGTATCTTTCTATGTCTTGTGCAGTGATTGTGTGACTCTCTGTCTGTCTCTTGCCTGTGCATTATTGAGTTTACTTAGAGTAAAGTTTGTTCATACATACCAGTACAATTCAAATGTACTGACGTCCCTTTTGCCGGGGGCGCTACATTCTTGTGATGATTGTAGGTGGTTCTATAGCAGGTACTCCAGCACACCGGCAGTAGTGCCTCCTCTTCGTCCTATCAGTTATTTTGGTGAGCCCCTCTCCTCTCGAGGCCCAGTGTGGTTCATGCCACTTTTTCTTCCGAATTTTTATTTGGTATTCGTGTAAGGTATAGCCGGAGCCTTGTTACCGGCAAGTGTTTTATGTATAACTCCTTCGTACTCTTAGAGCCTCCGTAGACAGGAAATGTGGGTTATGTACTTATGTATTTTGGGCAGTATGACTTGTAGACCACGTAAAGTAAAACTGTGTGTTCTGTATATTTTGTAAGTATTGTATCACATGTTGGAAATGACAGAATTCTATGCTATAATTTCGGACATTGAGAATGCATCTTAATTATAATTGAATAATGTACATCGGAAACTTCGGGGTAATACGTGGGAGGGAAAAAGGAATCCAGGTCCGCTTGACTGGGGCTACCTGGTCGAGTGCCGGTCGTGTCCCTTGGTTTTGGGGCGTGACAATCAGTTGGTTCGGGATGTCCTCGATGGCTTTAAGCTTGTCAGGATTTACCTCGATTCCCCTTTGTGAAACCAAGAAACCGAACTTACCGAAGCTAACCTCGAACGCGCATTTGTTGGGGTTGAGTTTCATGCTATGCTTCCTCAGGATATCAAAGGTTTCTTGGAGGTGTTTTAAATGATCACCTGTATTCAAAGACATGACCAACATGTCATCTATGTAAACTTCCATTGTTTTACCTATTTGATTTTCAAACATCTTGTTCACGGGCCTCTGATAAGTGGCTTCAGCATTTTTAAGCCCAAAAGGCATCAAATTGTAACAATATGTGCCAAAGTTCGTTATGAATGAAGTCTTTTCCTAATCATTCATCTTCATTTGTTTTTACCTGGAATAGGCATCAAGGAAACTCCTTAACTCGTGTGCGGTTGTTGCATCAATCATTTTATCATTGTTTGGTAATCTGAAACAAGTCTTTCGGGCACGCCTTATTCAAGTCTTTGTAATCTATGCACATTCAAAATTTGTTATTCTTTTTTGGAACTACAACTACATTAGCTAGCCATTCGGGATACTTTACCTCCCAGATCCAACCGATGTCAAGTAATCGAGTTACCTCTTCCTTAATAAAATTGTTTCTGACCTCGGCTATTAGGCGTTTCTTTTGCCTCGCTGAAGGGATCCTTGGGTCCAGACTTAGCTTATGCACAGCCACCTCTAGTGGGATACCTGTCATATCCGAGTGCAACCACTCAAAACAATCAACATTAGTTTTAAAGAAATCAATAAACCCTGACCTGAGCTCGGGATTGAGTCATATTCCTAAGTGAAATTTTCTCTCCAGGAATTCTCTTGAGCAAAGCTACTTGTTCGAGCTCTTCCGCCGTGAATTTGGTGGTATCTTTCTCTTCTGGTACTTGAAAGTATCTTGGTACCTGGTGGGATTCGGACGCCCCCTCTTCTTTATCATCTCCGCTTCGCTCGGGAATAGGCGTCCGTTCCTGTAATTGCTATTTGTTGGATTCCTTCCCCTTACTTCTGGAAATTGATACTGTGTTCATTTCTCTTGTTGCTGGTTGATCTCCTCTTATTTTCTTGATCCCTTTTGGGATCAGTAATTTTAGTAGTTGATGATAAGTTGATGGCACAACCGTCATCTCGTGCAACCATGGTCTACCGACAATTATGTTGTAGCTCATTGTCACCGTCCACTACTTCGTATAAAGTTATTTTCGTGAGCAGCATCGTGGGCAGCAAGATCCCCCCCTCAGGTTGTCACACTTGCCAGATTGAACCCAACGTGGCGCTTTGTCCCCGGAATGATGCTTCCGGCTAATTAGGCTTGTTCCAACACTCTCCATTGAATGATATTGGCTGAACTTCTTGAGTCAACCAGAACAGGTTGAATCTTGAAATCTGGAACATTAAGGTAATTACCAGGGCATCATTGGCTTGTTCGAGCACTCTCCTTTGAATGATGTTGACAGAACTTCCTGGGTCAACCAGAACACATTGAATCTTGAAATCTAGAACATTAACGGAAATTACCAGGGCATCGTTGTGCGGCAGGAGAAGTCCATCGGCGTCTTCTTCCATGAAGGTGATGTCATCTTCGGTGACTTCTCGGAGTCTTTTGTTGTGACTCACTGATACCTGTCTTCTTGACTGCCTTGAAAGTTACACTGTTAATCTCATCCCCCTCCCCCTCCCCCGCCCCCCTCAGAAAATCATGTTCATAGTTAGTCGAGAGGGGTGTTCCCTGATCTTTGAGGGTTTTGCATTGTCTCGACTGTTGTCGTAATTATTTTTGGATCGGTCGCTTAAGAACTCCCTAAGATGGTCGTTCTTCAACAGTGTTTCCACCTCCTCGAGTAGATGCCGACAATCTCCAATTCGGTGGCCATGAGTCCCCTGATATTTGCACTACAAATTAGGATCCCTCTGGCTGGGATCGGATATGATCAACCTCAGGAATCGTGCTTCCTTAATGTTTCTCATTGCCGATACCAGCTCCACTATGCTAAGGTTGAAATTATACTCTAAGATTCTTGGATAAGTGGAATCCAGAGAAGCCGGTAGCTCTTTGCCCTGCAACAATCTATTGTTTTATGGCCGTGATCAGTTCTTTTATCTGAGGAAAACCTATCCGGTGACCGGAACCCTTTGTTGCCACGTCCTTCATCCCTCTCATAGGGAACAAATTGACCCTTAGAAGATCGTCGATCTGCATCAAAATCATCTTTAGATTTGTCCCTGTTCTTTTCTAGACCTCATCCCTTGGCTGATGCTGGCAACCCAAGTTGATCATCTTCTATCCTTATCTTTGATTCATAAAGGTTATGAACATCCGCCCATGTTGCTGCTTGAAACTCAAGTAGGCATTCTTTCAGCTTTAGGGTGGCGTCGGAGCTCCTCGGCTTCAACCCCTTAGTAAATGACTAAGATGCTCATTCATCTGGCATGGATGGTAATAGCATCCTTTCTTTCTGGAACATGATCACAAACTCACGCAACAATTCAGACTCTCCTGGCGAAACTCTAAATATGTCCATCTTCCGGGCATAGACCTTCCTGGACCCGGCATGGACCTTGATGAAAGAATCTGCAAGCATATCAAAAGAATCAATTGAATGTTCGGGTAAAAGTGAATACCGTATCAAAGCCCCATTCGTGAGGGTTTCTCCGAAATTCTTCAGCAGGATCGACTCAATCTCATGTAGGGCCAAGTCGTTTCCTTTCACCGTCGTTGTATAAGTTGTGATGTGCTCCTGGGGGTCTAAAGTCCCATCATACTTCGGTATCTCTATCATTTTAAACCATTTCGGAATCAACTCTAGTGTTGCACTCAATAGAACGGCAATCAGGTGTATTTCTTTGAGTCCGGGAACTTCAACACTGGTGGTGTGCCCGGAATTTAATCAATTCGAGCGTGGAACTCTTTCACATTCTAATCCATCCGCTCATTCATTTCTCTCATGAATCTCATGAGTTCATTCTTGAAGGGGTCGTTACCGTTGTCGTTACCGAACCTGCTACCAATTCCCACGGCTTCGTCAAAGCCGACCTCACCCCTCGGGTTGTTTTTAACTCGTTGAGCAGTTTGATTTGCGGGAGCACCAGGTGGAATAGGGAATCTACCATTCGCGTTGTTGGAAGGGCCTGATAATGCCTGCTTTAGTTATGTTATGACCTGGTCTTGCACTGAGAGATGGCCCATGATGGCCTTTTGCTTCTCTCTCAAGATCCTTATTTTTTCCGCAACGTGCTTGTCCCCAGTGTCATCGGGAGTTGTCTCCAACGCATGTCGAGAATATTGCTCTCCATGGACCAGAGTTGCTACATCTCCCTTGTTGCGTGTCTCACTGATTGAATCCTCATGTTGAGGCAAATTTTCTTGAGGCTCAATGTTATGTATGTTGTTTGACATCGTTAGCTGCCATTTGTTTTCTTTACGATTTGTTCAATGACACAAAGAATCAAACAAATTAGTAATAGACACAAGGATCAACTCAATTATGCAGATGTCTGAGTCCCACGGTGGGCCCCAAAATATTTACCCGTTAAACAGTACAATTGAATTAATTGTAGGGGTGTCTAACGGGTGGGCCGGGTCGGCCTGGGTTGGTTTTTTTTTAACCGGACGGGTAGGGGTACCGATCCGGTTACGGGTTACTCTTAACGGGTTCGGGTTAATCCGGGTAAAACCGTATGGGTTAGGGGTTTAACGGGTCGGTTTACAGTAAATTTTACTTTTTTTTTTAATTTATTTTTGTGTATTTGTTATAACTATCGTAAAAATATAAACAAAAAAATAAACTTATAAAAATAGTGTTTGAATAAAGGATGCAAAGACTTTAAAATTTTTATATTTGAATATATCATTAAATAATTAGGTACCGTCTATTAATATTAAAATAACAAACATGTGCCCGTGCAAATTAAACTATTAAAGTCTACATTTAATACTTCAAATTAAAGTTCAAACTTGCACTTATACGTCTAATAATATTAAAATAACAAACTAAAATATTAAACATAAATGCATAATACGTCTAATAATATTAAAATAACACAAATTGTCTCAAATCAATTAATCAAACGAATTTCTGGTGGACGCTCAAGACAACTCTTCATATGCCTCTTTAAACAGCTTGTGCCCGTGCACTTTGGACGAAGATTTAAGATTATACCACAATTCCTGCACTTTACTTTGTAAACTTCTTCATTTTCTTCTACCACATCAAAGTATTCCCAAATATATGAGCGCACTCTAGAATCACGGGGCATGATTTAACTTGAATGAGAGAAATTGAGATTGAGAAATGAGAGATGAATGAAGAAATGAAGAAGAGGGGGGTGTATTTATAGTTTTAGAAAAGGTTAAATTTGTAAATTGAAAAAGTGTTAATTGTTTTTAAAAAAAGGGCCATTTGTGCAAATCTGCCGTTGGGCAACGACTCCCTGCCAAGGTGATCGTTGTCAACGGATAAGTAGGGCCCAAATATTTAAAAAACAAACAAAAAAAAATTACCGTTGAACCGGGCCGGTTAACCAAGTAAGGTGTACTGTTCGTTTGACCGGGTTTGACCGGTCGGGTTAGCCGATGCCCTAATCTTTTACGGACCAACCCCGCCTACCCAGCCCTACCCGTCCCCCTACATACCAGGTCGGGCCGGTTCCGGGTTTAACCGGTCTGGGCCAGCCCGATTCCGGGTCAACCCGGCCCGTTAGACACGCTTAATTAATTGTGTGATTTATAGATAAGCGAACTGATTTGGTCCCTAAATGAAAAATAAGACTTAGCGTTGAAATCGAAAGAAATTACAAGCCTGGTTCCGGGAGCAAGGCTTCATAGGGCACTACTAGACAGAAAATAAAGTTGTCTTATTTAGCTTGAGAATAAAATGTAGCATAGTTTTGCGAGCGATTTTGTGTCTACAATGGTTGTTGAGACCCTTGTTTATAGCTATAACTTGGTAACAAGATTGTAGGATCAAGCACTTCTTAAATGACAATAAATGGGGGCCATTGATGAATATGTAACAGCGGGCCATGAATGCCAAAATTCTCTGTAACGGCTGCATATTTAATATTGAGGAATATTTTTCATTAAATGTCATCTGGTGACAAACCGAAGTTGTTGTCCTCGGTCTTGGTTTTCACTGCCTTCATCTTTGGTCTGCCAACACGGTTTCACATGTTATGTAATCATTTGAGTATTTAATAAAAACCAATTTTTATACCAATATACATTTTCACTTTAATAAAAACTCTTAAGATTAAATATTTTGGTTTACTGTAGACATGTAGATATAGAGCGTGAATAAATTTTCTCCAGAAGTAGTGTAATTGTAGTTGAATAACTCGTGACCCATTTAATTGCATCTGCATACCCATTATTAAACTTAGATAGAAACAACAATTTACATTTTCACGTAAAGAACATAATGGATCATCAAACAAGAAAAGAAAATTAGGATATGTATCGGAAGCTGACTTGATTTAAAAGTGTATACGGCTAAAATTGGGGAGCCCGATTTCCACTACTGCATTTCGTGCCCGGCCCCGAAGAGCTCGGAGCAGAGTTAAAGCTTGACCCTGAGGATGCATATCGAAGGTTCCTTATGTTTGACCCCGGGGAGTATAAATCTGTGACAATCGTAGAAAGGCGGGAAATTTTCAAGGGCATGTGGTTAGAGCTGACAACGCCTGCAAAGATAGTACAAGCCCGTACCGGACCATTAAATAGTTGTACCAGTTGTGTTTCTTTGTAATAATTATTCATGTACTATGTTGGGATTCTCCCTCCTATATAAAAGGGACCCTTGTCATTTTTTGGGTACACGATATTCAATACAAGAACAAGAACATTCTCTGCTCTCTAACATAAACATACTCTAAAATTGTTCCATTGATTTATTGATTCCATTTATTGTGTTTCATTAATTGTTCTTCATTTATTGCTCATTATGGATCATAAAGGGCTACCCTCGAGGCCCTCCATATTGTTATTTCTTCACCGACCGTCCCCTGTTAAGCATACTAGCTCGACCTCAAGGCCCAGCTCTGGCCAGCTCGAGACCCCGTCTCACAACTGTTCGGTTTGTCTATCATTATTGTTCCTTGCTTTATCTCATTTTCTTAACTCACACTTAGCATATATTGCCTAACAACTGGTATTAAAAGAAATCACATATTTTTAGAACCACAAAATCAAATATAATTTTAATTACCATTTTCAAGGTAAACAGTTTGGCACCCACCGTGGGGCTAAAAATATTAGTGATTGTTTTAATGCTGGTTTACTGAAAACCGCAAGTTATTCTTTACACTTTTTCTTGTCCAAGAATCTTTGATTTCAGGTCAAAAATGTCTAACTCAGTGAATGCACATGAAAACAACGGTCCTGAGGATCATGGAGAAAATGGTGTAGCTGTTTCAGGCGCTGATGTACCACATCAAAACCCTGAGGACGCACCAGCGCCAATCCCTGTGGACATGGGCTCACGTAACGCCCAACATGTTGATATAAGCTCCCATACCGACGGGGGTATACGCCGGGGAAACCAACATGAATCGTAGAAAACTCCAGCTCGGGAGGAAAGAGAAGTTAGCCTTCATGTAATTTTGAAATGTTGTAGGCACAACAAATGGCCATTGCTCAACTGCGGAGTCAACAAAAAACTCCAAGCACACCAGCACCGGAAACGGCTCCTCGAGTCGAACAGGAACCAGAGATATCAGCAACAACGGGTCAGCAGCCGACCCCGCTATTATGAAGATTCTCGAGGACCTCAAAAAGAGGATTGAATCAGGTGAGAAGAAGATAGAAGCTAACGACAAAAAAGATGGAGACCTACAACTCGAGGGTCGATCAGATCCCGGACGCACCCTCGATTATGAAGGGTATAGATTCAAAGAAGTTCGTGCAAAAGCCATTCCCATCGAGTGCTACTCCAAAGCCCATCCCGAAGAAATTCAGAATGCCTGATCTCCCGAAGTACAATGGGACCTCGGACCCCTATGAGCACATCACTACTTACACTTGCGTTGTAAAAGGAAACGACCTGAAAGACGACAAGATTGAATCCGTCCTGTTGAAAAAATTCATAGAAACACTATCAAAGAGGGCCATGATGTGGTATCACAACCTACCCCCAAATTCAATAGACTCATTTTCCATGCTGGCGAACTCTTTTATAAAGGCACATGCCGGTGCCATCAAGGTTGCTAGAAGGAAATCCGACGTCTTCAAAATCAAATAGAGAGAAAACGAGATGCTAAGGGAATTTGTATCTCGCTTTCAACTGAAGCAAATGGAATTACCACCAGTCTCTGATGACTGGGCAGTGCAGGCCTTCACTCAAGGCTTCAACGAATGGAGCTCGATAACTTCGAAGCATCTAAAGCAGAACTTGGTCGAATATCTCGCCGTAACTTGGGCGGATGTCCACAACCGGTATTAGTAAAGATCAGGGTCGAGGACGACCAACTGGGAGCCCCCTCGGGCGCAGTATATCTTAGCAGGCTCTTAGCGAAGGAATCAAGGTTCTCAGAAAGAGAACTGAGGCCATGCAAGGAAAGGTACCAACCGTACACCGAAGATCGAAGAAACGCCCCGAGGCGCAATATACCTCAAAATGGTCGACGTATGGATCGCGTTCAAAATTCTCGAGGACTAGTGAACAAATTCGGGTTCCACAGGCACACTAGGCCGGTGGAGGCACCCCGTTTATCTGAGTACAACTTCAACATTGATGTTTCGAACATCGTATCAGCCATAGGTAAAATCAAAGATACTAGGTGGCCAAAACCCATACTATCGGATCCTTCGCAAAGGAACCCTAACCTGATGTGCGAATTTCACGGCACTCACGATCATAGAACCGAAGATTGCAGACAGCTCCGAGAAGAGGTAGATCGACTGATCAGTAAAGGGCATCTCCGAGAGTTCCTCAGCGATCGAGCCAAAAATCAATTTCAGGAAAGAGAGGCGAGCAGGAAGAACGAACCGTAATAACAACAGCACGTCATCCACATGATCATTGGAGGAATCGACGTCCCACAGGAACCTATTGTCTAGCGAACAAAAATATCCATCACCAGGGAAAAGCGAACTCGGAGTTACATACCCGAGGACGCTCTCACATTCAGCGAAGAACACATCGAGACCCTGTCTCAGCCTCATAACGAAGACATGGTAATCTCTTTTCTTTTGAATAAATTTCAAATTGGACGTGTGCTCGTGGATCCAGGTAGCTCGGCCAACATAATCAGGTCGAGGGTGGTAGAACAGCTCGGGTTGCTCGACCAGATCGTGTCCGCCTCTCAAGTCTTCAGTAGATTCAACACGGCGAGCGAGACAACGAAAGGGGAGATCATCCTCCCGGTCAACGTGGTATGTACAACCCAAGATACCAAGTTTCATGTCATCGAAGGGCACATGAGGTACAATGCCTTGCTCGGAAATCCATGGATACACTACATGAGAGTAGTATCGTCAACTCTTCATCAAATGATGAAGTTTCCAATGAAGGACGGAATAAAAATGGTATACGAGGAGCAGTATGCAGCAAGAGAGATGTTCGCGATGCACGATGTGGCACCGGCATCGACACCATCTACATCGAAGGAGCCAAAGGACAAGCAAACAACCAAGTAGCAATCACGAGCTACATTCTCGGCTACACCCGAATGGACTAATACAGGACCGTGCAGCGTCTTCGGAACGAGCAGTTGAAGCATATCGAGGTTCAAACGCCATCACCGCTAAGGTATAACCCTCTCCCCTTTTATTTACGTTTTACACTAACTTATGTGGAGGTGTTCGATTGAGAGGAATCGAAGCACCCTCCAGCTCGAAGACCTTAGGTTTTAAAGCATGTGTTGCGCTCTTTTTCCCTCAGATCGGATTTTATCCCAAATGGGTTTTACCGACAAGGTTTTTAACGAGGCAACATCTATATGCTACCTAAGGAGAACTCATCAAGTATTCAAATCTTCTCTTCGATCAACCTCAAATACTAGGGGGCATCCCCTCGGGGGATCGCCTCCTCGAAGAAATTGAAATATGCCAAAGAGGGTCTCGACAGGAGAATGATATATTGGACCAAACGATCGAATAAATTGTGTCCACATAGAATAATAGAACCCTCGAAGTCGAAAACATGTATGTTTGTACCAAGTAATCAAAGGAGTATCTTTTATCATCAAAACATTGTATGCTTCGGAGAAGTTTACTGTTCTCGCAAGAAATGGCCCCAGGCCAAAAACGCCCGAACACTCGGGGATTGTCGTCAACAGTCAACTTACCAAACCATACAAACTCGGAATCGTAAGCCCTCCATAAGGAAATACCAAATCTGAATCGAGCCACCAAGAACTCGAACCTATAAAACCTCCATGAGGCAACTTCGAGCTTGTAAGACCTCCATGAGGCAACACTAAATTTATAAGACCTCCATGAGGCAGTACCAAGTCTATAAGACCTCTACGAGGTATGCCCAAATTTGTAAGACCTTAAAAAGGCATAATCCCGATATTAAAGTCAAGTCTATATATTCGAACTTGTAAGACCCCTTAAAAGGCATACCCTCGATATAGACGCCAAGACTACCTCGCTAGGGGACTAAAAGGCTAGCAAACACAATGACTACGGTCATAAGGCTCCGGCCAAACTAACGCGACTCGGAGACGTCCGAACGTCGCTATAAAATCACAGGCCTTCAAATACTTCGAAATTACTTCGAAAAGAATCGGTTAATCAGGCTACCCTCGGCATAAGCAAAAGAGCTTCGATCATATCAGTTCCAAACAATGAAAAGGCTTCAAAACATTTAGCCTACGAGCAAACCTCCCTAGGTGCTCATCTGTCATCACACATCATCTCATAATCGAGGTTCTTATTGAGCCATCGAAGAGTCGGAAGAACACGAAAACTTCAAAAGTTTTTAACGAGGGAAAACTATAGCCATATTAGAGGTCGTACCGACCTAATGCGTAAGAGACTAAGCGACAGCCTAAAGAGCCTCAGGGCCAATGCGTAAGAGCCTAAGGGATAGGTTAAAGAAGCCTCGGGGACGATTTAAAAACCTAAGGGTCGATGAGCTCGAATCGAGACCAGACTCGAAGACCGAACCCTAAATGGTTAACTATTAACTATTGCCAATTGCTTATCGAGCAAAAAACCCCAAAGGTTTCATCTCGAAGTCCAAATCATCGGACTTATCATTGTCAAGCATCAAAATTAAGAACAAAAGCGAAGACAAAAGCAAGAGGAAGTTCATACAAAGGGAACCGAAAAGTTTCTTTTTACATATGAAATGATACAAAGATACATTTATGATTACCTCACAAAAAGAGTCTTAGTCTACCATCGGGGGCTTAGACTTTCTTCCCCTCGGGGACTGCAGCTCCATCAGCTTCCTTGGGACCAGCTCCTTTATCGGCCTCTTCCTCATTATCTTCAGCATCAAAAATGAGGAACTTGGCGTCGAACTCATCCGCCTTGTCCTGCTCTATCTCCTACGAGATATCGAAGCCCCTGGCATGGATCTTCTCGAGGGTTTCCCTCCTGGATTTGCATCGGGCATAATCACTGATCAGTCTCTCTTGATCAGAAGCCTCCCTCAGTTTCATACGAGCCTCAGCGGCATCTTTTAGATAAATGGCCACCTTCTTATCGGCCTTTGCTCGGACCTCTTCGGCTTCGGCTCGAGCATCCACGACCTCGAATTTCATCTTCAGAAGGTCTGTCTCAAGCCTAGAAATCTTTCTTGTCTGAACTAAGTGGCTTTCTCGAACATTGCAAAGTTGTATCTCGAGAGCGGAGGCCTTGGCCAAAGCGTTCCTTTCGGACGCAGCATGAGCATCTATGTTTACCGGGAAAAAGGTAATTACAATTATATTTAGTTAAGTGGTTCTAAAAATACGTGATTTATCTAAATACCAGTTATTGAACAATTGTAGTTAAGTGCATTAGGGCAAAGTACAGTGTAAGCAGTTAGAAAGCTGAAGAAAAGCAAACCAGAACGCCTGAAGTTGAAGGCTCGATTGTTGACCTCGAGGGTCCTTGAGACCGAGGTTTGGGGCCTGGTTCGGACGGTCGTTGGAGCTATAACAGGATTGTAGACCTCGAGGCACACCATTTATGATCAATCATAAGCTATAAATGAAGAACAAGCAATGGAAAGCACTAAATGCGATTAATGAGCTAGTAAAGAGAAATAGAGAATGTTTTGATATTAAAGCAGAGAATTCTTGTGCCTTGTATTCAATAATGTGTGTTCTTTACAAAATTACAGGGGTTCCCTTTATATAGCAGGGAGGACCCCAATATAGTACACTAGCATTTATTGCAAAGATCTCGACTGATTTGGCTAGTTAACGTTCGAGTACGGAATGGTACTTTGTTACAGAGTTGTCTGCCTTGGTCTTCATGCCATTCCCTATGTCGATCCCGAGCCCGTATCTCTTTGGGTCGAAAGTAAGTAGGGCTTCAAAATCGGACCTCAGGCCATACTCGTGATCTTACGCGAACATCTGTCGAATATCGTGAGGAACACAAAAATTGGCCTTCCCAATTTTATCCGTACACAGATAGTCCCCGCGTTTCTTATAATGAAATGATAAGAAATGACCTCAATACGGATCTTTCCCAGACCATTCATGATGATGTCATACTCGTGACGTGAGCCTATTATGTGACTTGTAATGTCCCGTCGGGTCATCTTCCTAGGACATTGATTATTCTGTCGTTTCATCTTTCCAAAAAGGTAATGATGGCGTTGTCGGTTGATTTCCCCATAAGCATTGATTGACTATTCAGTAAGGTTACCGACCTTCTATAAATAGGGGGTTCCCTGACTTCAAACCCCATTATTCCTACCTTCAACAAACTTACAATATTTTCCATTCATCTCTGTTTTTCCGTCTTTACGGTGCAAACCTATGTCTGCACGGTTATTTGGTGGTGGCCCTTTGAGCCTGACCATAACTTCCTTCTCAAAGTCCTCTCCTACTAATAGGGGTTATATTGGGTTGTTGTTGTTGTTGTTATTGCCATTGCTGTTGTCGGCCCGAGGAGATGAGAGAATGCCATCGAGTGCCCTACATGCCGGAAGGTATGAAGAACCTATATTGCTTCTCATCTCCCTTAACTTCAACCGGGTGTGGTACCTTGCCCTTCTTGCCTCCCAGGAGGCGAGGAGGCAATATCCACTGGCTTTTGCATCCCACACCGGTTCAATGTACCGAAAAGTGGCTTCCCAATAATGGTGCTGACGAGCCCACCAAAAGTGGAAGATTTTAAGAGGAGGAGGAGGAACATGTTGTCCACCCCTTGCCGCTCGAAGAAGTTGGAACGAGGTCCCTTATTAGGAGGTCCTTGAGGGTCCCGAAGACACTGCTCGGAAGGGTTGAAATAAGGTCCCTTATGAGGAGATCCTCGAGGGTGTTTCCCTTGGGGATAAGCCTTTGTCCGTCGATTAGGCTTTTGTCTTATGCTTCATTGTCGCTGTGTAAAAATCCCCTTATGGACTTTGAAAATATTTCATATTAATATAAGAAACTCTTCGTTTGTCCTTCGACCTGATGCAGGATTCCGCTCTGTCTTCTATTCATAAAATTTGCGCGTATGATTGGCCCGAATATCGGACCTTTAGTATGACCTATATTACGTTATTCAAAAATTCGTATCCTTTGCCGGAACTAGGGTTTCTTTTGGTTAGGCGAAGATCGGACCTCAGTTTCTTTGTAGCAGAGACGGCTCGTTGACAATCCTTGAGTGAAAAACCTTTTCTCGACTTTTGGCACCTCTAGGATTTTGAGTACAGCTCGTGGGAGAGTACTTTAGTCATAAAGGGTCGAGCCGGTACTCGTTCAAACTCGAAATATAAGAATAGGCCCGAGGCTTAATAATATTTTTGAACGAGTGCCTGCTCAGGCCTGGGTAGTCTTCGGGATTTATAGCTGGTCATATGCCCGAACTTTGGGGATGCGAGTAGCCCTAAGCTTGCTTGTTCATTTTGTGCGAGGAACTTACTTTAAGTTAAGGCAGGCGTTGGGCTCGGGCACAGATGTGCTCTCATCTATTGCCTCTTCTGCGAGGGTCATTGGTTCGAGATTGGCTCTTTTAGACTCTTGCCTTGGCCAAACGATTTAGTGATGGTCCAAGATCGGTCATTTGGGATGTCTGCGCTGGCCTCCCATATCCTTATGTGTTATCCCTTGGGCGTTTTTAAGCATGGGGTTAATGTGCCCTCTCAACTGGCCTATAGGCCTTTTAAGGTTATCTCGAAGGCCTATACGTGCCTGCCCTTAGATGTTTTCAGTCGTTCGTCTAGGGCTCATTATTTGAGCCAAGTTGTGGCTCGAGCTCATTAGTCCTTCGAGTTTTTAATTAGCCTGTGGGACTTTTGTGATGGCTTCAAGGCTCTTAGGCGACTTTCAATTAACCATTTCGGGCTCAGTCCCCGAGCCGGGTTACGACTCGAGCTCACCGACCCTTCAGGTTTTGGATTAGCCCGTAGGCCTTCTGCGCTGGCTTCAAGGATCTTAGGCGACTTTTAGTATGGCCGTATTATTGATTAAAGATTTACTTAAAGTTTTTTCGCGTTCATCTGACTCTTCAACGGCCCAAAAGAACATCGATTATGAATTGTTATGATGAACGGAAAAAACTCTTCCTTATGAGCTGACATGAAAATGTTCGAAACTCTTCCTTGAGAGCTGACATGAAAATGATTGAAGCTCTTTTTTTAGGGCTAACATGAAAATGATCAAAGATCTTCTCTCGATCCGACATGAAAATGTTCAAAGCCCTTGCTTACACTAAAGGTAGCATGATTTTAACCGGTTCTTTCCGAAAATTATTTCGAAGGATTTGATTTTAAGGCGATAGTCGGGCGTCCTCGAATCTCTTGTTGTTGTTGGGATGGAGCCCATTGACCGGAGTCGCCTTGTTTGTCCGAAGACCTTAGTACTGAGTATCGTATCCTCGGCATCTATATCTGAGGGTATGCCTTATTAGGGGTCTGCCAAGTTCGAATATATAGCCTTGGCTTTGAAGTCGGGAACGTGCCTTGTTATTTGAATGCTCCCACTTGGGGGCCTTGTGGTTTCTGACATGTCCGTAGGACTTATAATCTTAAACATATCCGAGGTTACCCTCTTAGGATCTTACGACCTCGGATCTTGATAAATAGAATGCTAATGATATCCGAGGTTACCCTCTTGGGATCTTACGACCTCGGATCTTGATAAATCGAATGCTAATGATATCCAAGGTTACCCTCTTGGGATCTTACGACCTCGGATCTTGATAAATCGAATGCCAATGATATATGTGGTTACCCTCTTGGGATCTTACTACCTCGAATCTTGATAAATCAAATGCTAATGATATTCGAGGTTACCCTCTTGGGATCTTACGACCTCGGATCTTGATAAATCGAATGCTAATGATAACTGTTTCTTGAATTTGCAAAATGTTTTGATGATAAAACATTCCTTTCATTATTTGATACAAGCATATATGTTTTCTCCATCGAGGGCTCGATCCCCCTATGCGGGCACGGTTCATTCGACCGTTTGACCCGCTACATTATTTTCCTGCAAAAAACACTCTTCGGCTTACTTTGACTTGTTTTGCGGGGGCATCCCCCCCTCGGGGAAGTGTCCTCCAATGGTCGAGATTGCTTAGAGAGAAGCCTCAAATGCTTGTATAAGTTCTTTCTGACGGACGCATAAATGTTTCCTCATTAAAAATCTTGTCGGTAAAAACCTTTTTTCCGGGAGAAAAACCCGATCGAAGGAAAAGAGTGCAACGTGTCCGTCGATCCAGGGGCCCTTTGGAACTGGCGGATGTTCTGGAGTCTTCCGCCGGATTCCTGTGAGAGATTAGATTTTGGGTAAGTGAAAAGAGACGGGGTCATAAGATTACCTTAGTAGTAGCATCGTTTGAGCGTGGATATGTTCCAATTGCTTGGGAGATGCTCGCCTTCCAAGGTGCCGAGCTTGTATAATCCTTTGCCGATCACCCGTGGGACACGGTACGGTCCTTCCCAGCTCGGTCCTAGCTTCCCCTCATTAGGGTTTCGAGTGTTCAAAGTGACCTTTCTTAGGAAAAATTCCCCGACTCCAAAGTGTCAGAGGTTTCTCTCCTGTTATAATATCTCTCGATCCGTTGTTTTGTGCAGCCATCCGGATCAATGAAGCCTCTCATTTCTCATCAAGCAATTCGAGGGCCACAGTCATGGCCTCATTGTTTGAATCCTTCGTAGCATGCTGGAACCTGGCGCTTGGTTCCCCCACTTCGACTAGTATTAGAGCTTCTGACCCATACACCAGAGAGAACGGCGTCTCCCCCATGATTGACTTAGGAGTGTTTCGATATGCCCACAGGACTTCGGGCAACATCTCTCTCCATCTGCCATTTGCACTTTCCAACTTCTTCTTCAGGTTTTGAATGATGGTTTTGTTTGTGGATTCGTCCTGGCCGTTGGCGCATGGATGGTAGGGCGTCGATAAGATCCTTTTGATTTTGTGTTCCTCGAGGAACCTTGTTACTTTACCCCCTATGAGTTGCTTTCCGTTATCGCAGGTTATCTCGGAGGGGATCCCGAACCGGCATAGGATGTGGTCCCATATGAAGTTGATGACTTATTTTTCTCTTATCTTCTCGAAATCCTGTGCTTCCACCCATTTAGAGAAATAGTCAGTCATAAACAGAATAAATCTGGATTTACCTGGTGCCGTTGACAACGGTCGATATCCATCCCCATTTCATGAATGGCCAAGGTGACAGGACCGAATGCAATTGTTTGTCGAACCGATGGATCATGGGCGCGAACCTTTGACATTTGTCGCACTTACGGACAAACTCCCTAGCGTGTTTTTCCATACTGTCCCAGTAATAACCTGCCTTGATCACCTTTCAGACTAAGGATTCAGCTCCGGAGTGGTTCCCATGGGTGCCCTCATGGATTTCCCGAAGCACGTAATCTGTGTCACCCAGCCCCAGGCACACTGCCAGGGGTCCGTCAAAGTTTCTCCTATAGACGGTGTTTATCTGGTCGAGCGAGAACCTGGCCGCCTTGGTCCATAGGGCTTTTGATTCCTTCGAGTCCGCAGGCAGCTTTCCGTCCTTTAAATAGTTTACGTATTTGTTTCTCCAATCCCAGGTCAGGCTGGTGAAATTGATTTCGGCATGGCCATCTTCGATCGTTGATCTCGTTAACTGAACCACGGCTCTGGGGAGTACATCATCCTCTTCGACAGATGACCCCATATTTGCGAGGGCGTCGGCTTCACTATTCTTCTCTCGTGGTATATGGTTTTAAAGTCCATTCCTTGAAGCGATGCAGCGTGACCAGAGTTTTGTCGAGGTACCTCTGTATTTTGTCTTTTCAAACCTCGAAGCTCTCATTCACCTAGTTAACAACTAGGAGAGAATCACGCTTGGCCTCGATGCACTCGGCTCCGAGGCTTTTGGCTAACTCTAGACCTGCAATCACAGCCTCATACTCGGCGTCATTGTTAGTCAATTTTGTAGTTCTTACGGATTGTCTAATTACCTCACCCGTGGGCAGCCTTAGGACGATGCCGAGCCCAGACCCTTTCACGTTGGAAGCACCATCGGTGAACAGGGTCCATATCCCGGAAGATGTGCCCGTTTTCAATAATAATTCCTTCTCTACTTCGAGCACCAGGGCGAGCACGAAGTCGGCTACGAAATCCGCCAAAATCTGGGATTTGATAGCCGTTCGGGGCTGATATTCAATATCGTACCCTCCGAGTTCAATGGCCCACTTGGCCAATCAACCTGACAACTCAGGTTTATGCAATATGTTCCGAAGAGGGTACGTCATCAAGACGCGGATGCGATGACATTGAAAATAAGGTTTTAATTTTTGAGATGCGCTAATCAGTGCAAGGGCTAATTTTTCCAGAACAGAATACCTGGTTTCGGCATCGCCTAGGGTCCGACTTAGCGTACCTTGTTCTTCTCGAACCAACACACCGCTTACTGTTACCTCTGATACGGCCAAGTATAGATACAATGTTTCGCCCTCCTTTGGAGTGTGCAGCAAAGGAGGGCTCGACAGATACTGCTTCAATTCCTCCAGGGCTTATTGGCATTCGGGGGTCCACTCGAAACTGTTTTTCTTTCTAAGCAGAGAGAAGAAATCATGGCTTTTATCTGACGATCTCGATATGAACCGACCCAAGGCCGCTATCCGCTTGTTCAGCCGATGTACGGCCTTCACACTGTTAACCACCGTGATCTCTTCGATGGCTTTGATTTTGTCGGGATTTATCTCGTTTCCCCTGTTTGACACCATGAAACCCAGGAACTTCCCCGACCCTACCCCGAAGGCACACTTCTCGGGATTGAGTTTCATGTTGTAGCTTTTGAGGATATTGAACGTTTCCTGCAAATGGGTTAAATGGTCCTCTGCGCGCAGAGACTTAACTAGCATGTCGTCAATATATACTTCCATGGATTATCCTGTTTGGCACTCGAACATTTTATTGACCAACCGTTGGTACGTGGCACCAGCATTTTTTAGCCCGAAGGGCATGACGTTGTAGTAGTACGCCCCATACTTCGTGATGAACTTAGCCCTTTCCCTGTCCTCGGGGTTCATTTGAATCTGATTATACCCCGAGCAAGCATCGAGAAAGGTAAGTGTCTCGTGCCCGGCTGTGGCATCGATCAGGCGATCGATGTTGGGCACTGGGAATGAATCTTTGGGGCACGCCCTATTCAAGTCCTTATAATCTACACACATTCTCAACTTATTCCCTTTCTTGGGTACTACCACCACATTAGCCAGCCAATCAGGGTATTTTACTTCCCTAATAGAGCTTATTTTGAGGAGTTTTGTTACCTCATCCTTGATGAATGCATGTTTTACTTCGGATTGAGGCCTCATTTTCTGCTTCACCGACATGAATCTGGGTTGACGCTTAGTCGATGGGTGGTTAGTTCGGGTGGAATCCCTGTCATGTCTAAATGGGACCAAGCGAAATAGTCGATATTATTGGTAAGGAATTGAATGAAATTTTCCCTGAGTTCAGGGGTTAATCTCGTTCCCAGGTATACATTTCGATCCGGAGGTTGTCCGACCAAGACTGCATGTTCCAGCTCTTCGAACGTTGATTTAGTTGAGTCTGATTCCTCGGGGGAGACAAAAGTACGGGGTTGAGGAAGTCATCCCTGCCATCTTCAAGGATTATTTCCCCCTTTGGTTCCTTCGAGGTGGAGGGCGTTGGCACCGGTGGATCGTTGTGAATAGCGAACATCTCCCTGGCTGCATGTTGCTCTGCGTACACGGTTTTTATAAACGTACTCCGTTGGAAACTTCATCATTTGATGGAATGTTAATGGCACTGCCCTCCTGCTGTGTATCCATGGCCTTCCAAGCAGTGTGTTGTACCTCATGTCCCCTTTGATGACATAGAACTTAGTTTTCTGGATTTTCCCGGACATGTTGACTGGGAGGGTGATCTCCCCTTTCGTTGTCTCGTCGACCATGTTAAATTCATTGAGGGTTAGTGAAGTAGCTGTGACTCGGCCGTGTATCCCGAGCCGTTCCACTACTTTCGTACAGATTATGTTGGTCGAGATACCTGGATCCACAAGAACACGTTTAAGCGGGTGAGGCGGGGTCTCGGGATCCTCGTCGCTGAATGCAAGGATGTCTCCGGGCATGTGGATCTGAATATATCCTGTCGCCGCCGCTGATACCTTTGCCCGCTTAATCACAGACCCCTGCGGGACGTCGTTTCCCCAGACGATCATGTATAAGGAGTGCCGGAGCTTTCTTGCTTCGCTCTTTCGAGCTACTGTTTTTCCCCGGGGAAGATCCTTGACTCGACCGCAGGAAAATCCTTGCAGATACCCTTTTCTAGCTAACCGGGTTGCTACTTTTTCAAGGTGTCTACAATCCTCGGTTTGATGACCGTGAGTACCGTGGAACTCGCATATTAGGTTAGGGTCCCTCTGTGAGGGATCCGATAACACGGGTTTTGGCCATCTAGTGTCTCTGATTTTACTCATGGCTGATAGATGCTTGAGACGTCATCCCCAAAGTTGTATTGGGTCCGCTACCCTTCTTTGGTTTGTTTTTAAATTGGCTCGGGGCTCGTTGGCCTTCATGGCGCTCCTTCGATTTTCGATGTAAGGTTGATACCTTTCTCCCCGCGGCTCCGGCTTTCTCTCTGGGAGTCTCGACTATATTTTCCTGGTGAGGTCTCCGAGTATTCTCATGACGGTAGGGTCAGTCATAAGCCCTTTATTCCCTAATTTTTCCGATTCCGGCCGGATTCGGGGGCATGTTGTTGGTGCTGCCACGTCCAAAATTCTCCAACGATTTTGTAGCCGAGCAATCGCTGCTTGTCGCGCCTGTAGCATTTCAAAGATCATTCGGAGATTGTCTTCCCCATTCTTTTGAATGGCGGTTTCCTGCTCCACTCACTGGCCCTTTTGGTGCGCGCTCCAGTTAGTGCGAGGATTGATGCCCTTGTGCCGACCGTTACTTAAGTTCGTGCTCATGGGGGTCGGCTCCGTTGTGTTGCCAGAGTTTAGTGGTTGTACACCGGCATTCGGGATGCTTACATCATTCCCTCCAAATCCCCCAAAGCTGCTACTTTCGTATGTGCTTGCTGAGCTGGACATTCTGATCTAAAATCAAAAGATCTTGGACAAGAAAAAGTGTGAAAGATAACTTGCATTTTTCAGACGAACTAAACAATCACTAGTATCTTTAGCCCCACGGTGGGTGCCAAACCGTTTACCGGGAAAATGGTAATTACAATTATATTTAGTTAAGTGGTTCTAAAAATACGTGATTTATCTTAATACCAGTTATTGAACAATTGTAACTAAGTGCGTTAGGGCAGAGTACAGCGAAAGCTGTTAGAAAGCTGAAGAAAAGCAAACCAGAACGCCTGAAGTTGAAGGCTCGATTGTTGACCTCGAGGGTCCTTGAGACCGAGGTTCGGGGCCTGGGTCGAACGGTTTGTGGAGCTATAACAGGTTTGTAGCATCGAGGCACACTATTTATGATCAATGATAAGCTATAAATGAAGAACAAGCAATGGAAAGCAGTAAATGCGAGTAAATGATCTAGTAAAGAAAAATAGAGCATGTTTTGATATTAAAGCAGAGAATGTTCTTGTGCCTTTGTATTAAATAATGTGTGTTCTTTACAAAATGACAGGGGTTCCCTTTATATAGCAGGGAGGACCCCAATATAGCACACTAGCATTTATTGCAAAGATCTCGACTGATTTGGCTAGTTAACGTTCGAGTACGGAATCATACTTTGTTACAGAGTTGTCTGCCTTAGTCATCATGCCATTCCCTATGTCGATCCCGGGCCAATATCTCTTTGGGTCAAAAGTAAGTAGGGCTTCAAAATCAGGCCTCGGGCCATACTCGTGATCTTACGGGAACATCTGTCGGATATCGTGAAGAACGCAAAAATTGGCCTTCCCAATTTTAGCCATACACAATCTATTTGTGCTCTCATTTCAATATGTTCGGAGTTAACCTGATCAACTTCACTGTGAAGGCGTTCCAGCTTCCCTGTCTTTCTCTGCAACTGAGATACCAAGACGTTAGTATTCTAGGATGGGAAAAGAAGCTCGTGTGTCCCCAAACTAAAGGTTACCCGTTTCTCGAGGTTGCCTTCATAGTCACGACTTTGATTCAGCTCAGATCGAAGGTATATCAACTCTCCTGCCTTTTTGTCACAGAGAAGCCTGAGAGATTCTTCCCCTCCAAGGCTTTCCGCAACCTAGCCTTGCAGCGAAGCAACCTGGACTTGAGTTTGTCGAAGGCCTATGAAAAAGAAACTTCAGCTTAAGAAATGAAAACAGGAAGCTGAGAACATTTAAAGTTCACTAAAGCTCACCTCGGAACAGATCCGCTGAGCCTCCTCAAAAGTCGAGTGCACATCCACTGGCATGATCCCATCATCCCCAGTTGAACCACTCTGAATGGGGATGCGATCACTCGGGACTCTATTTGATCCAGGCGGCCCCAGGCCCTGAACATCCCGGGAGAGTACCTGCAACATCACCTCTTCTCCCCATCCATAGTTTCTCCTTACAATCTCGAGGTGTATCTCTTCTATTGAGGTAATGACTCAATGCATTCTTTCGATGGTCCGGAACATCGAGAGGTCTCTCCAAAGTAAAATCCTTCCTCGAGGCAAAACAAATCGAAGTTAGCTCACCAGACGCCGGCGGTGTACCACCAACTGGGAGAGAAGCATAGGTGGAACCTTCCCCTTCCTGGTGAACAGATTTGGGCACAGCAGCCATGGCTATTTGCAACAAGAAAAAGAGGATGAAAGCTCGGGAAAATTCTTTGAACTAAAATGGCAGAAGAGCTGAGAGAAGAAAAAGAACTCTAAAGAGAAAAACTAATCTTGCAGAACAGAAAATCCCTCAATGAAGAGGAAACGAATATATATAAGAAGAAGCCGCGACTATTCGTTTGCTTTGATAGCCAATCAGCTCTGACAGAGCTATTATTACTTTTTGGGAAATGTACCGGCGGGGCCATCTCGATCATTTCACGGTCACATCATAAAAATGACTCTATCATGCGAAGATCGAAGGATCGGAGGGTAAAATCGACCCCTTGCCAAACCGACCCCGGGAAGGTATGTAACTGAAATTAGAACGGTCTGATCTCGAGGATCTCCGTTACTCTAAGTTCGGCCTCGAAAGAGCTAAGTTCAAATTCGAAGATTAACTTTTGCATAGACATTAAAAGGCAAAGTTTTGAAGACATAAAGATGAAGAGATCCCTTGCATTCCCAAAAATACATTTACAAGAGTACTTTACAAGACTCCCCCGGGGAGCCCATATACAAAAAAGAAGAAGTGAAAATAACAAGTAGGCAAATTCTTCACCCTCACTACTGCCCGAGTCGCTTCCAGAGCCCTCATCTGAAGTAGTTGGGATTGCTGATTCCTCCTCCAAGGTTGTGGCCTCTTCAATCTCGGCAGACAGATCGAACCCTCTGGCATGCACTTCTCGAGGGCTTGTCTCCTAGCCTCAACGAGCATGAGCAACGGCCAAGCCAGTTTGAGCTTGGTCTCTTTGGATATCTCCCTGGCTCGATCATTTGCGGTGACAGCATCCCTTTTGTACGAAGATAAGAATGCATCCGCCTCATACTTGGCCGCGGATAATGCGGCAACCTCCTCTTGAGCACCTCGAAGAAGACCCTGGGTCGAGGCCAGCTCTCCCCGAAAAACATCTCTCTCCGAGGCCATGGTATTATTATGCTGGTAAAGTCGAAGAAGACCCTGGGTCTCGAGGACTGCATCCAAACCCTCCTCGAGGGTCTCCTCCGCACGAGAAGGGTCTGCATCAGCCACCTCCGACTCGGCAGTCTTCTGCCCAGCAACTTTTAAAGCATCAATGCTTCATCTCACCCTTTGTACCAAAAGGCGACAATCATCATCTTTGTCTTCATTACGAAGACTTGTTGTAGCAGCCAAAGGCAAGATAGCAGCATCGGTCTTAGGCTTTCGAGCCTTGGGTTTCTTCGACTTTGGAGACCCCGTCGGCGTCTCGTTCTTCCTTTTTTTACCCTTAGCGGGTTTTTGGGATTCCTCTTCACCAGGAGGTGGCGGTCTCATTAGAACGGCTTCCCCGAGGCCTGCACCAGCACAAGATATCAAACATTCTGCCATAAAGATTACTTATAAAGAATTTGCGAATAACAACAATAAGGGCTTACCGTGGTTCTTGGCCTACCATCGCGTCTTGGACAAATCGCGCCAAACGCGCTTGCTATATAGGAAGGCGGAGTCTTAGAGTTTTACCCATTCCCGAGGTCCTGGATCGTGCCGGGGAACCACATGGTGGCTATACAATCGGAAGAGAATCAAGCAAAAGAGAAAGGGGTCAGTTCAGAAGAAGAAAAAGAGGTGTTAAAACATGTTCGATATGCGGACACTAACGTTTCATGTTCCATTCCTCCGGGAATGGCATCCTCTCAGCGGGGATAAGGTCCGAGGTTCTGACTTGAACAAACCGGCTCATCCATCCCCGATCCTTGTCTTCGTCGATGCAAAGAATGCTTTGGCGGATGGACGTTGTAGCTTGACTAAGCCCCCTCGATAGAGACGAGGGCTATACAACCTGATCATGTGATCGAGGGTGAAAGTCATTCCCTCGACCATGTTGGATAAATATCGAATCATGTAGTCAATTCACCAGAAAGAAGGATAAATTTGACCAAGTTTCACTCGATATTGACGACAGAAATCGGGGATCATCGAATCTATTGTTGATACCCAATTTTTTCCTAAAATATTTTTTAAGGCATGTATATTCTTCAAAACTATGCGTCAGCATCAACTGGTATTTTTCCATAATTTTTACATTTTTTAAATTACTTTATCGCAGTATTTTATCCATATAAATAATTACAAAAATAGCATCACAAATAATTCCAAAACATTTCTTGACTTAATATTACTATTCGTAGTCTTATTAAGTCCGAATTATTTCATAAATAGTCAAATTGGCACATTTTGGTTATAATTACAATAACTTTGCAATTATAGCTCATGCATACATTATTGCATTATTTTATCAGAAATTGGTCCATTATATTTTTTAAATACTAAGTAATTATTATAAAACATCTTTATGCATAAAAATCATTTTTATAATTAGTTAATTATTTTACAAATTAATTTTATTTAATTTTTTTGGGTATTTAATAAACAACCCTTTTATCTTTCAATTCTAGCCAATACCAGCCCAATACCCCTTATAAATTAGCCCAAAACCTTAGGCCCAAGTATTAGGTTGCCCGACCCAATAACCTTAGCCAATCTTGGTCGTTGATCATTTTGATCAATGGTCAGGATATTTCCTACCATAATTAAACTAACCAAACCCCCTAACCCTAATCATTCTACTTCCTTCCCCCGTCTTGTGATCTTTACCTTATTTGATCACCTGTTCTCAACTATAAGTATTCTTGCTTTTTCATTAAGCAGGAATCATTTGACATCACTCTAAGTTATCTATATACCACTCTCTCTTGCTCTCTCTCTCTTTATCTCTCTTTGCTCTATTTGTTGCTCCCTACTCTTGCTTATTATTAGCTGGCTATAAGCCAAGGCTAATAGTGCTATCACTTTGCTCTCTTCTGCTTTGCTCCCTCTCTTATCACTAGTATGTTCTAAATTAAAGTTACAGCATCCTAAACAATATGTTTTAGTTTTGGTTAAGATTCTTGTTGTTTCTTTTGTGCTTTTACTTATGGTTTTATTGCCTACCATGTAACTAGCACGTCCACTCTCTTTCTATGATCTCTCTTCTTTTTCTAGTCTAACATGACTCCTGTTTTCCTCTATGTGATTCATTATGGCCTATGTGACTCTTTGACTATGTGGTTACTTTCCATATACTGTCTGCATATCTAGCATCTCTTTATGTACTTTCTGTCTGGCTTCTAATGCACCTATAATAATAGGTATTCTCAGATTTGTATCTCCCTATTACATTTTTTATGAAAATCTGTAACTTTGTTATAAGGACTGTATATGTGCAAATATGTTGCTGTGAATTACTTGTCCCAATCCCTCTCCCCTGCCTGTGTTTGTCTTTTTGGAACTCTGCATACCTGCTGGGTTATGAGTGTTTTGCTGCTGCCCTTTTCAAACTGGTTTTCATAAAAACCCTTTGTTATCTCTGAAATTATCTGATTTCAAAACTCCCTTTCAAACTCAACTCGGAGCACTTCACACTATTCTTAGACCTTTAGGTTCCACCTCCCTCAGTGTGAGCATTGCTTAGGGACCTTAAGTTCCCTATGAACTTTGACACACTGAGGCAGGTAACTCCACACTGCACATATCCCAACTTGGGCAATTGCTGGGTGCTGGTATTGGCCAGGGCCCTCACAAGGATCTTTGGGAGCTTTGCCGCACCCAGGCTATGTAAGACTGTGAAACTCGAAAGAGGTGAGGCTGGAAGATTGGGCCTGTTTGAAGGCTCCCTATAGAATAACTTCTTGTTTTCCTTTTTTATAATTACTGTAATTCATTTGATATGGCCTGTAATAATTTGTAAACAAACAATTGGGGATGGATAGTGAATATGGGGGGAACTATGCATGTTTAGTGTAGTTTGGGTAGAAATCATGGCTATAGGATTTATTTCCCTATGTGTGCAATAATATCATGCTTAGTTTCACTATTTCTAGCATGTCTATTATACCCATGACATTTCTTACACCACGTTCCCAGTTATAACTCTAAACAAATAACAAAATGTATCGCTCATGCATTTTTATAACCTGACATATAGAAACCATGTCTTTAGGATGACACTTTGTGCATTAGATATCTTGCCCCTTAGGATTTCTTATTTATCAGAATCTTAATGCCTAGTTAACATGTATCTAATCTAATGATCTCACTAAAATATGGTCAACTGGCTTGAAACGTTTTTTGTATCATCACTCATGTCCCTTAAAATCAGAGCTAAATATGCATGTTCCCTTAGGCAATGTATACAACGCCCAATAAAACTTTAGGCCTAATGCGCAACTAAAATCAAATTAACTATATTCTACTATGTTGGGATTAATCTACCTCTTTTAAATTTCCCAAACTTTGATGTCTCTGCTTTCCTGAAATCCACTCTACCTTTGTTAAAAAACTCCCATTCAGTTTTGAAATGGTTTTGAAGTTGTGCAATTTTTACTTCCCATTGCTGATTTCAAAATTCTTGTTCCGTTATGTTTTTTTCGAACTTTCAGAGTTACTTCATTATACCAAGTTGTTCTATTTTCTGAATTCTTGCTAAACTATTTTTTTAAACGATTTATTAAAGTCTTACGAACTATTGGATCCTTATACTCACTTTGGATTATTGGATTTCAAATAAAGGCACTCCTGTTTAAATTATTGATTTTCTGAGAACTATCCAAATTTTTGTGCACTCTTAAGTCCTAACGCTGTCTTAAATCACTGTATTCCTGAAAATTACTTTTTGAATCACCTAGTCTTAATTAAATTTCCTGCCTTCATTAAGTCTTTCAACTCGGATTCCTACGACCTACTATTTTACTAAAATTCCCGCTCCCATCTTAAGACATTAATTATGTTTGAGACGAGCTACTTACATGTTTATTTATGGAGGGATCTATGAGCCTTTACTTGCCTTTATATGCTCCTTCATATGTGATGTCCTACTTGTTTTGGTATGTCTCTTAGTATTTTATCCTTTACACCTAAGGGTTCAGCCTAGTCCCGGCCTTGTAGGAATAGTAGTCCTAACTACCCTCTAGGGCGCATAGGATGGGACGGGTAATAGCACGCAATAAGCATTCGTGAACAACACATGCGCTTTAAATAACCTTTACAGGGTGGGAAGGGTAGAATACGGATATGATGACCGGTGCGCTAATACCACGTGTAGCCGCCTCTTCGAGGTGTGACATACCGGGTATTGCATTGAAGTGATCCGTATTACTTTAAACCTAGGCCAATTCTTTTTCAAATGTTTATTCTAATGTTATTCGAAAAACTTTAAAGATTTTCATACTTGTTTTAAATCCCCTCTTACATGAACCTTACTTGTTACTTGCACACCGTCCAAATTCACAAAACTTATTTGCTGGGACTCACAGTTGTGGATCTTGAGGGGTGCCTAACACCTTCCCCTTGGGATAATTTCAAGCCCTTACCAAATCTCTAGTAACACGAACTAGTTCATGAGTTATCAACTCTAGGTGCCCTAACGCACCATAAAAATCGTTAGGTGGCGACTCTTCCTTAAACATCTTCCTTTAAGGAGTTGTCCAGAATGTCATAAACCCGATCTCTCCGTACCTAACCCGTGCAGAAAAAGGGGGCGCGACACCATGGCGACTCTGCTGGGGATCTTCCCTAGGCTTATACCATTACAATTTGCTTTGTAAATTTGGACCTTTAATTTGCATTTAAATGCTTATGTCTTTTCCTATTCCCCGTTATATGCCGTTAATTGTTTATTTTTACAGGTATTTATTTCACCTGAACGTAACTGACATATCTTCGTGTATTCTTTGTAACCGCTTTCCATTATAACTGTTGTATTTCCTTTCTTTACTGTTTTCCTCAACGTGAAAATACATTATTATCTATTCTAATGCTTATTATTACATATCATGCTCCGCATTCATATTCCACTCGTGCCAAACAAATCCTATAGCAACACTTATAATGAGTGGTTGCGCTATTCCAATATTATTACCCCTTAAATTCGGAAAGGCATATTTGCGGTAAAACTAGTCGATCAGCGGTGCAGTCGACAGTTCCGTGCCTTCCCCCTTGAGTTGTCCGCTCAAGGGTACTAGTCTAAAACCCCAATAGAAACCTTACTCTATTGTATGTTGCATGCATCATGATCAAACCTATCCAGGCTAACGTGTTGTATGCACAATAGCCTTTAAGATAGCCTTGTCCGAAGTCCATTGGGTTTCCCTAGAACCCAAAAGGACGCTTTCACGTTCTGTGCATTTATTTGGAGAACTTAAATGCTCATTGCTGATTATTGGTGTTAAATAGTCGAGTCCGGTAAGGGTAAGGGCCTAACCTATTTATTTTGCAGAAATGAGGCACGAGGTCCCCAGATTCAACATGGTCACCAACATCCACCCAAAACTTCTAAATTGGTGGGAAGACTTGCATTCAAGCGACAAAACAGCAGTCAGAAAACACCTGGGAAACTTGCCCTCTTTTTTTGGACATTCAGCCTAATAACATGATGATAGAGGCTGCCACCTTATTCTGGGATTGTGATCGGTCGGTTTTTCGATTTGGGAACAATGAGATGACACCGCTGCTAGAGGAGATAGGGGGTTTAGCTGGTTTGCCTTGGGAGTCTCAAGGGTTATTTGATGCCTGAAAACCGCATAGGCCGAGGTTTTCTCAAAATGATGGGACTCTAGAAGAATCCGGATTTAGTCTGCTTGGAAGACTCGTACATCCCTTTTGACTATTTGTACGAGAGGTATGGCCGTAGTCAGTCTTACCGCACATATCAGGAAGAGTTCGCCCTCACCTCTCTAGGATACATTCACCGCCGGGTATTCGTCTTCATATTCTGCTTTTTGGGATTGATAGTCTTCCCGACAAAGAAGGGAAGAATCCACACAAGATTGGCTATGGTTACCAAGAGTCTGATAGAAGGGATCGACGGGCAAGATTTCAGCATCGTACCCATGATTGTTGCGGATATATACCGAGATTTGGAGAACTGTCAACGAGGAGCAAAACATTTTGAGGGTTGCAACCTGCTACTTCAGCGTTGGCTCACCGAGCATTTGCAAAGGGGTGACTATCATCAAGACATACATAGGAGAATTTGGGATGATCATATTTCTTTCCATTATCCAAAGCGTATGAACTACATCCCCGACATGTTTGCACAGCCAGAGAATGCCAAGGGATGGGTTGAGTTATTGGAAAATCTGACCGAGGATCAAATCCAATGGATGTTCGAGTGGATCCCGACCGACGAATTCATCATTCGGACTAGATACACCCCGTTCCTGATATTGATTGGTCTTAGAGGGACATACCCTTACGTCCCGATTCGCGTCATGAGGCAGGCGGGGAGGAAACAAGTCGTTCCAAGGGTCAAAAAAATGAGTCATCTCAGGGCGGACTTCCAAGATGACGACAGCCCTCACAAATGTCAAGCTCAGCAATTGTGGCACTGCATGATCCGGTTGGAGAAGGATACTATCGAGCCTGACAGCTATCACGCTGGTTTCTCTCCTTACTATCTGGGATGGTTGGAAGATAACTGGGGAGGAAGTATTGAGCCAGGGTTCGTTTGAGGGCATAGGGCCATAGACGAGAAAGCCGAGGCAACAACTAGGTTCAACCAGTTGCGCAAAAGGCTCCGTGACTGTGAAGAAGATCATAACAAAATCCACCTAGCCAACAAAAAGCTGATCGAGGAATGGAAGGACATGGCCATCACTTCCACCCAGAGGCTAGCACACTTGGAACGAGGCATAGTTGACTTGGAGGAAACATTCCTTAGGAGGATCGAGACTTGTCAAAAAACCGAGGGAACTGAAGTAGGAATTCTAGCCAAGACCTACTTGCTGCTGGGACTCCGCGAGATGGGAATGTTGATCAAAGCAAGTAGAGGTGCCGAGTCTGGGGAAGGTCCTTCTGAGACCAAATAGATAGGATTTGTCTTTACTTGGCTTTTGATGTAATAAGGCCATTGGCCATTAATGACATTTTACATTTTCAAGTTGGATTTGTCTATTTTATCATCAATAAAATGAGGCATTTAGTATTTAAGTTCTCCAAATTAATTTGTCGCTAGGCCTACCTCGGGCATAAAGAGGTTCCCCAACTTAGGATGCGTTTTACATTTTCGCATTACGTGTTTAAATTACCGCAATATTCTTTATATCTTCACTAACTTCACTGCCTTTTTGTTAGTTATTCACATCCCCAAAGGTTAGTTTGTGCACTCTGGCATCAACAACTTATTGCACCAGATCAAAGGGCCCTCCTCCTACTCCTCCTCCCAATCCTCCCAAAGGGAAAAGCAAGGGTAAAACTAAGATGGCAGATGCAAGCGGTACTAGGAAAAACAACAGGGATGAACAGGTTGAGATCACTGATGGTCGGGGTATTCAGGTTCTGCACGAGGGTATCTCTCCACTAGAGAAGAATCTGCTGAAGTTCCAAGAGGAACTTGACCAAGTCAAGAATCTGGCCCACTTATCATTCTCCCTCAACGTTCCAGACGTTCACTTCCCAAATACTCTGAACCCCACTTTACCCCCAAAACATCCCAAAACAACCCAATCACCCCAAAGATCCCGTTCCACCAGCACCACGCAACACATGTCACTACAACACTCCGCCTCTCTCTGATCAGACGAGAGATCACCTCCATGCTTATGACAATCCCATTTATGTGGAAACTGTAGCTCATTCCACACCGCATACTTATGAGTCCGACGAAAAGGACAAGCTCATCATGAATTTGGCCGAGGAGCTCAAGAAATTCACCAACCGAGTTCAGGGCGTCGAAGGACTTAAAGGGGTTGAGGGTTTGAATTATGAGGATCTTTGCATACATCCCGATGTTGAACTGCCCGAGGGGTAAAAACCTCCTAAGTTCGAGATGTTCGATGGAATTGGTGACCCGAGAGTCCATATGAGGACTTACTGCGACAAATTGGTCGGCGTGGGAAAAGATGAAAGGATCCGCATGAAACTCTTCATGAGGAGTTTGAAAGGTGATGCACTATCCTGGTACATCAATCAGGATCCAAAGAAATTGATCAATTGGGTGAATATGGCTACGGACTTCATGGATAGATTCAGATTCAATACGAAGAATGCACCGGATGTGTTCTACATCCAGAACTTGAAGAAGAAACCGACTGAGACTTTTCGCGAGTATGCTACTCGTTGGAGGTCAGAGGCTGCCAAGGTCAGGCCATCCTTGGAAGAAGAACAGATGAAGAAATTCTTTGTGCATGCTCAGGCTCCTCAGTACTATGAGAGGCTGATGATGGTCGAAGGGCACAAGTTTTCTGATATCATCAAGTTGGGAGAGTGAATCGAGGAAGGCATCTCTCTAGCAAAACCCTAATTTCCCCGCCGTCACCGGCTTATACCACCATTCCATGGTGTTTCTGCATCACCTCAAGCCTCTACCGACCTCCTATTTGCTATGGCTTATCCGCCTCCTAGATCCTTGAGGAGATTTCAAGGGACCTAGGCAAGTCTGTTGTGCACCTTTGGATTTCTTGCCTATTTCAGGCTATTCGCTCGACCTTGAGTAAGAATCTTCTTATTTTTGTTATGAATCCGTGGTTTTCTAATCCTATGGTATCGTCTCTGTTGTACTTTCTAAAAAGCCCTAATTTTTATCTCAGATCTGTATAGATCTGAGACGAATCGAACATATCTCACATGTTTTCCTTGAAAGTTTTTTGGTTTTCAACCGATTTCCCGTTTTTCCTAAACTAGGGTTTACTATACAGTCATCTTCTCAAAGGTCTTTCTGATTTTAAACATTTAATCGATTGAGTGTTATTGACTGATTTATGCTAAGACTGTCTGGACCCTAGTCGATTTATTTGAAAACCCTAATTTTTGATGTTTTGCTTCGATTCTGAGTTTTTCCATGTTACCCATTGCATTATTTCACTCTGTGTTTTGACTTACACGACTTCCCATTAGTCTAATTCAGTGTCTTATGATTTTTATCCTAGTTCATCTCTATTAGGATTTCTGAGTCAATTTTTCGGCTAATTTCTATCTGTTTATGAAGTTTTATTTAGCCTATTTGTCTATTTGTGGAAATTGATATTTTCCTCCCCATAAATCAGTATTACTTTTAAAACTTTGATTGATTGATTCGCTCTGTGCATAATTCCTTATTATTTCCTTGTTTATGACCTTAATTGGTCTTTTTACCTTATTTAATTGCCTGTAATGTTTACTGATTCTTCACCATTTCCTTAATTAGACTCCTGCTTATTTACCCCTTTGCTCAAGTCTGATTTGTATTTCTTTCCTTAAATATTCCTTGTCCTTACTGTTGGATGATTACCCTTAATTAAGGGAAGACTATACTGATTTTCTTCATGTAATTGATTATGTGATCTTCCTTGATTAACTGAAGTTGATAGTGTTACCTTATTTGCCCTACTCTTGAACTACTATATAACTCCTCTATTCTACTTCTTAGACACGAACACAAGTTCAAAAACGCACTTACACTCAAACTCTCTCTTTTCTTTCTCTGCTAATTGTGATAATCACTGGTCTAGCCGGCTGTAAGCCAAGGCTAGATATTGAACTGCACCTGCTTTAAATTCTGTGCTCTCTTCCTTCACTAGTATGTCTCTGATTGGATTTTGAAACCTAAATTCTATGTGTTTCATTACTGCACTATTTCATTAACCATGAATTCAACTTGTTTTCCTGTTTACTGCTATGCTTAGCATGTTTAAGTTCTGTCTTGTTCAATGTATAATTAGCATGTCTACACTTCACCTAGTTTTCTGATACTTAACCAGTCTGTTTACTAACTTCTATTTAATCCCTTAACTATGTGATCATGTTGGTTACTTGATGTATGTAATTGACTTTGCATGTATACTTAATCATGTTTAAGACATATCCTACTTTCTACATTACATCTGTGATCTATGTCTTAATTGTTTACCATCATGACTAACTTATTAATTTTATAAACTCCTAAGTGTTCTATGTATTTTGTTGTTTATATGCTTCCCTGTACCCAATCATGTGTCCCCTTAATGTGAATGTTGTGTCCCCAACCCCTTCACCCTTGTGTGAAATTTGTTTGTTGAGTGCATCTGAATCTGGGTGTTATATGACCAATAGACTGTTTGCTGATTTCAAAAGTATTTTAGTACTCTTTTCAAACTATTTCTCACTACTAAATTAGTTTCTATTTCAGAAAACCTTTTCACTCCTAGAGTCATCTCTATAATGTCTTTTTACTAAATCTTTCAAAACTATGTCAAGCACTCTCACTTTACTCTTAGACTATTAGGTTCTGCCCCTCCAGTGTGTGTACTGCCCTGGGATCCCTTGAGATTCCTTTGAACTCTGGCACACCTGGACAAAAATTGGCAATGAGATTCTGGGCATTTGAGACCACATGGAAGGCCTGGTACTCCCAGGTTTGCTTTGGCCCTGCATCAGGCTCCCTATAGTATAGTTTATATCTCATTTATGTAATTTATGTAATCCTGGTCTATAATAATCCTTTGTAAACGGATATTGGGGTAAATAGTGAAAAGGGAGGGTAGTTATATGATCATGTGGGGTAAAACTGGGTAGAGATCATGTTTCTAGGCTTTACTATATGTTGACTTGTTGTAGAAATCATGTTTAAGGTCTGTATGATGCACTAGACACCATGTTTAGGATTGTTGTGCTTATTCGCATTGAATCATGCTAAATCTGTGCATTAGATATCCTATTTTAGGGCACTCATGTTTACTGCTTCAGCATATTGCATGTTATAGATCATCGTTCAAGTTCTGATTTTTGCATAAGTTACTATCGCTTAGAAATCATGTTATTAGGTTAATAACACTGCCTAATGAAATGACCATCCCTATGTGCATAAGAAATCCTGCCTTAGTACTATGTTTGCATTCGATTCGGATCATATCTATATCACCTAGATAAATAAATGTCTCTGAAAAGGTTAACAAATGGCTTCACACATAGGTATCATGTTCCAATATCAATCTGTATAAAAATCACTTGTTATGATATCCATCACTTAGATCAGCATGCCTATAGGTTGAAATAACCTCAACTTGCTTAAAGTTGCTCCCATAATTGTGATTGCATATAGTCCCACGCCTAGGAAAGCCTTAGGTAATTAATGTCCCTGTAAAAATTGAGAAACTGTGTTATGATTATTTATAAAACTGCTCGAGTTTAACAGGTTTAAAATCAGTAGGCAAATTGATTAGGGTTCTATCACTTCGCCCTTAAATACAGTGTTGCATATTCAGTGTTTTGATTCTCATCTAGATACCCTGTTCTAGGACTACTATGAAATTACCTAAAATATGTGCTTGAGACGTGCTGTTTATTTTCTTATATGTGTGGAGGTGAACATGAGCCCTTAACTGCCCCCCTCCCCTCCCCCATGTCTGATTGTCCTATGTGTTATTTGTTGTCACCTATACTTTTGCCCTTTTTAAACACCTTAGGAAGGTCTAGAACTGCCTAAGTCTAGAGGTCCTAAACTCCTCCAGGACCACAAGTAAGGGACGGGTAACAACACGCTTAGAGTTCGTTAATCAAATTCGCTTAATAACCGCTAAGGGGTGGAACAATGGGTAGTAAAAGGATATGATGACATGTGCATTAATGCAACGTGTAGCCCCTCTCATTGAGGAGTGATTATCGGGCACTGCATGGATATGATCCTATAGGATAAACAACTTAGGAACTCCCTTATCCTTTTTACATATGTGTGCTTAGACTGCTTACCTGTTAAAAGTCTTCATTTCTTTTACATATGTGTGCTTAGACTAATTCACAAAGTAAGTTTGGTCGGGACCCACCATTGTGGACTTCGAGGGGTGCCTAACACCTTCCCCTCGATGTAATTTCAAGCCCTTACCCAATCTCTCGTAATGCAAACTGTTTCTATGAGTTACTCATAATAGGTGCCCTAACGCACCTTAATTCGTCAGGTGGCGACTCTTCAATTTCTTGTACCCTTTTTTTCCAAAAGGAAACGAGTTGTCCCAATAATGTCAAAATCCTGACTATCCGCAAGGAGAGAAAAAAGGGGGCACGACATCTATCGGTGGGGAAGAAGAATCTACGGGGCCTAAAGTGAAAGGATACGTATATACGCTGAGGAAGCCAGCTTTATGTGTAACTATGCTTTCCTCAGCCGAAGGGATTTCTACTTGCACCGCCTCCCCCCAGCGGCAACAGTCTACCTTTACTTTCTTTGTATCGATCACTACACTTATGTACCGAGACATGGGCTCGCATCGGCCCGGTGTTGAAGAGGGATTCTCGATGGTGAAATCGGAGATCGTGTCAAAGGGACAAAAAATTCATTGCTCGATACTAGGAGGTGTTTTCGATTTGCCCTTAGACGGGCATGATGAAGAAGTGGTCCCCTCTTTTTGAGGTACCGTTTTAGAAGTTTTAGCCATGGATGTAATTAATTTCAAAGCAAGAAGATGAAGAAATGAATGCAGAAGAAGGGTGAAGGCAAGAACTGTTAGCACTAGATTTGGGGGGTTGAAAATATTGTAAAAGCTTAAAAGACATGAGATGGAAGTATTTATAGGAACCGTTTTGAGCGTGTTAGAGAAGCGGAAAGGTCGACCAATAGCAGTTCGTGGGCTTCTCGAGAATCGTGTCGACAGCGACCTCTGCACAACCATTCTGTCACATCATTTATTAACCTCACGTGGCTGACGTCACAACGGGGTTATCGAAGAGGCAGGAATTCAAGGTCGTTTCTTATCATTTCATTCTAAGAAACGCGGGGACTATATGTATACTACTAAAATCGGGGAGCACGATTTCCACTACGACATTTCGCGCTCGACCTCGAGGAGCTCGGAGCAGAGTTGAAGCTTGACCCCGAGGATGCATATCGAAGGTTCCTTATGTTTGACCCCATGGAGTATAAATCTGTGACCATCGTAGAAAGGGGGGAATTCCCAATGGCACGTGGTTAGAGCTGACAACGCCTGCAAAGATAGTACAAGTCCGTACCGGATCATTAAATAGTTGTACCAGCTGTGTTTCTTTGTAATAATTATTTATGTACTATGTTGGGATTCTCCCTCCTATATAAAGGGGACCCTTGTCATTTTTTGGGCACACGATATTCAATACAAGAACAAGAACATTCTCTGCTCTCTAACTTAAACATACTCTACAATTGTTCCATTGATTTATTGCTTTCATTAATTGTTCTTCATTTATTGCTCATTATTGATCATAAAGTGCTGCCTTCGAGGCCCTCCATATTGTTATTTCTTCATTGACCATCCCCTGTTAAGTATACTAGCTCGACCTCGAGGCCCAGCTCTGGCAGCTCGAGACCCCGTCTCACAACTGTTCGGTTTGCCTATCATTACTGTTCCTTGCTTTATCTTGTTTTCCTAACTCACACTTAGCATCTACTGTCTAACAATTGGTATTAAAATACATCACATATTTTTAGAACCACAAAATCAAATATAATTGTAATTACCATTTTTAAGATAAACAAAAAGTGAACCTATTATCGGATGGCATACGTTTTTGGAGGGAAAGTAAAAACGAAGTTGCAATTAAATACAATGGTCCATGTCTTTCTTGACGAAAGGCAAGATTCCATTAATATATGATGCAGAAAGATGAAGATTTCTACTTAGTACTAACATTTAATACTTTATTAGTTATCTTCTTAGACACGTAAATTTTCTTTCTTTAAGACTACAGCAACAACAAACTCAGTATGTTTTCAATAAGTAGGATCTGAAGAGGGTAGTCGCAAACCTAATCCTTACCTAATGCAAGTAGAAATGATGTTTTTAATAGGCCTTCAAAGAGTGAGAAGAAGGAGAAGAGGGAGGAGGAGGAGGAGAAAAGCACTAAAAGAAGAGAAAAGAAAAAGAGGGAGATAAAATAAGTAACACTAAATAATAGCAACGAAAAACACAATACTCGAAGCAAACAAATCACATAACGTAATAAAAATCCAAATGTGAAGGGACACGCATATATGAACTAAAAAAATAGCCAATAACATACACACACGCAGCCTGATATAGTGATGTGACGAGCTGGCATTATTTTTTCAAAAAGAAATAAAACAAAACATACATAATGGATTAGATCCATGATACATAAAAGTTGAAACTATTAAATCCCTTTCTTTTTTCATGTTGACAAGTGAGATGAAAGTGTATGTACCACAAATCACGCCATAGTTGAACCTTGAACCTGCATATCTATATATCACCCAACTCCCTAACCCACCTTTATTTGTAGGTGGTGATATATGCAGGGCAAAAGGTGAAACAATCAATATTAGATTCATGTCTAGTTGTAGAGAGAGTAATGAAGAGAGAAAGATTTGGAAATCAAGATTTGTGAGTCTCATCCGTCAGTACACTATGCGGGGCTTCAAGCTCAAAGACCGTTGTAAGACTGCTCAAGTCCATGCTTACAACCCACCTTCTTCTGAAACTTCCACTAGCAACCCTTTTCCTTTTCCTTTTCCTATTTCCAAGCTCCACTTCCCTACAATCAACTCCATTTTGCAAGAATCTGCTGATTCTATTTCCCTTTCAACAGCTGAGGCTGAGGCTGAGGCTTTTCTTCCTTATGGTCTTCCAAGAACTGATTCTTTTGAACCCCCAGTTGAGCTTTGTCTCAAATCTGTTGATTTTGTTGAATCTTTGGCTGAGCTTTACCGCAAAATCCAGATGACCCAAGATTTTGATAAATCTTTGGTTTATTTAGAGCAGTATGCGCTCTTGTGCAGCCTTGGTGATCCAAAGTTGCTGCGAAGGTGTCTTCAATCCGCTCGTCAACATGCCGTTGATGTGCATTCCAAGGTGGTTTTGTCAGCTTGGTTGAGGTTTGAAAGGAGAGAGGATGAGTTAGTTGGATCATCAGCTTTGGATTGTATTGGAAGAGTTGTTGAATGCCCCCACGCTGCTTTGCTACATGGATATGATCCCAACTCTGTTTTTTATCATTGCCTATGTTCTAATGAGATCTCTCCTTTTGGGAATAATTTCCTCAGCTCTGAATCAGAAGAGGATGGGGTGGTTGTTTGCTTCTGCATAGGCAATGACGAAGTCAACTGTATTCGAGGTAAAATTGCAGCTCTCTCTGCTCCATTAAAATCAATGTTGTATGGTAATTTCATTGAGTCTGATAAGCAAAGAATTGATTTCACACACGTTGGTATATCTGTCGACGGAATGAGAGCTGTAGATTTCTTTACTAGGACTAGAAGGTTAGATTCTTGCTCACTCAATGTACTTCTGGAGCTTCTTTCATTTGCAAATAGATTCTGTTGTGAGGAAATGAAATCTGCTTGTGATTGTTACTTGGCGTCTTTGCTTTCCCATATCGATGAGGCATTGGTTCTTATTGATTATGCTCTGGAGGAGAGAGCACATCTGCTCGTGGCGTCTTGCTTGCAGCTGATGCTAAGAGTGCTTCCAGGTTATTTATATAATCCAAAGGTTCTCAACATATTTTGTAGCTCTGAGGCTAGGGAGAGACTCGCCTCAGTTGGGCAAGCTTCTTTTCTGTTATATTATTTCCTTAGCCAGGTAGCAATCGAAGATAACATGATGTCCAAAGTTACAGTTATGTTGTTGGAGAGATTAAAGGAGTGTGCTAGCGAAAGATGGCAGAAGGCACTCGCATTGCATCAACTGGGTTGTGTATTGCTTGAAAGGAAGGATTACAAAGAAGCTCAACATTGTTTTGAGATGGCTATAGAGTCTGGTAATAGTTATTCAATAGTAGGTGTTGCACGAACTAAACTCAAGCAGGGGCAGAGGTTTTTAGCTTATGAGCTAATTAATGATATTATTACAAACTATAAACCTACAGGGTGGATGTACCAAGAGAGGTCTTTGTACAGCTTAGGTAAACAAAAGATTTTGGATGTTAATGATGCCACCAGATTGGATCCTACCCTTTCTTTTCCATACAAATACAGAGCCATTGCAATGGTAGAAGACAGCCAGATTGAGGCGGCTGTCGCAGAGATAAATAGGATTGTTGATTTTAAGGTCTCTCCAGACTGCATTGAATTGCGGGCTTGGTGCTTTATTGCACTTGAAGATTACCAATCTGCTATAAGAGATATCCGTGCATTGTTGACTCTAGAGCCGAACTTTATGATGTTTCATGGGAAAATGAGAGCTGACCACCTAGTGGAGCTCCTCAGTCAGCACGTTCAACCATGGAGTCCTGCAGATTGCTGGATGCAACTCTATGATCGATGGTCATTTGTTGATGATATTGGTTCATTGGCTGTTATACATCAGATGCTCATAAATGATCCTGGGAGGAGTGTCCTGCGCTTCAGGCAATCTCTTCTCCTATTGCGGTAATTTTTTGAGACATATTATCTTTTGATTTTTGATGCAACCTTATGCAACAGTTCCTAGTGTCTCTGAGTCCTGATTCTAGCTTCAACTTTTTATTTAAGGGAATAAAAAAAAAAGGGAAAGACTGGTCATTGACTTTTTCTGGCGATCTGTAAACCATATTCTTGTTGTCACGTAAGTTACTTTATAATCAAAGAACCCGATTACTAATTGTAACACATCAAATCTGGCTTAAGTTATAAGACCCATGTTACTGAAAATTGAAATGGATAATGCATGAAACAACTCTTTGATAACTATCCTTAGTTGGATTGAGTCGACATATGTGTAAGTAAATTTTGGGGACTGGCTGGAAATATACTGTCATTCTTAGATAGAAAAGCCTTATCATGGGTTAACATTCAATGCTTTTCTGATTTCCATAAATTATTTGATATAAGCAGATCCTGTTACTTAGGTTTACCTAATACCTTTTACGTGCAGGTTGAATTGTCAAAAAGCCGCAATGCGCAGTTTGCGCCTGGCCCGGAATCATTCCACCTCCAAATATGAAAAGCTTGTGTATGAAGGATGGATATTATATGACACTGGACATCGTGAAGAAGCACTTGCCAAAGCTGAGGAATCGATTTCTATCCAAAGGTCATTCGAGGCCTTTTTCCTTAAAGCATATGCTCTAGCCGATACAACTCTGGATTCTGAATCTTCATCTTATGTCATCCAACTGTTGGAGGAAGCACTTAAATGTCCTTCAGATGGTCTTCGCAAAGGACAAGTGGGTCAATTCTCCAAACTAGTTCTCTTGGCGTTGTTTCTGTAGATAAATTTATTCATGTTATGTGGTCTTGGCAGGCATTAAATAATCTAGGAAGTATTTACGTGGATTGCAATAAGCTGGACCTTGCAGCAGATTGCTATGTTAGTGCCCTGGAGATAAAGCACACAAGAGCTCATCAAGGGCTAGCGCGTGTATATCATCTCAAAAATGATAGGAAAGCTGCTTATGAGGAAATGACAAAGCTGATAGACAAGGCTCAGAACAAGGCATCAGCTTATGAGAAAAGGTCAGAGTATTGTGATCGCGACATTGCAAATAATGATCTCAGCATGGCTACACAATTGGATCCTCTAAGGACATACCCGTATAGATACAGGGCTGCAGGTATATTATCACTTTCAATCACTTTATAACCCTTGCTTGTTACCTAATTTTATTGTTCAGGAAGAGCTTACTAAAATTCTGACTAAAGATCTGACTGTAGGGTGATGAACAAAACTTGTTATGTGAGTTTCAAGTAGAGTTCCGCTATGATTATATTTGAGGAGAATCTTTTCTTGGGTTTTATTACTAATTGTGACATAAATTCCTAGTGTAACCTAAAAGAGTATCACAAAGAGGAAGCAATCGTTGTTGCTTCTGGACTTGGCTTGAAAATGAAAATCTTCTTTGGCACCACCAGTTGGACTCCAAAAGCATTATCCTTATTTGCCATGTTTGCTTGTCATAGGTGGTTAACTGATCCGTTGGAATCATGTAGGAAGCATCTATGAAACAATTTAAAATCCCTTCTTCGCATATTATCTCGTGTCAAACAGGCTTCATGTGTTGCAACCACGTGCTATATTTGGAGGTGTCTTGGTGTTCCAAATCATTTTCCATGGTCAATGATCGTCTTCTTTCCCGTGTCTATAGATTATCTTATAGCATATGATTTAACAGTAAATCTCCCATCCTTGCTACCAATCCAAAGTATGTAATATTTCACATCATCCTCTAATACCATCTTTTCCAGTTTCTGCAGCAAAAAGCTGATATCCTCAATTTCTCAAATCATTTGAATTCCTTCTAAACTGCAGGTTCCATCCATAATCTGAGTAACATTCTGCAATTGTACAATCTTTAGTTGTGATAAGGCTGTACCAATCTGGGAGAATTCCTTTTGGTGTCAGGCCTCCGGCTGCCTATCAAATACATATTCTCTTGTTGTCCAGCTTTAGTCTAATACTGTTATGAAATTCTCCACAAATGCAAGAAGCTCTTCTTTTTGAGCTTGGCCTATCAAATGGTTACAACAGCCTTTTGGAATATTGCATTATCCTGACACAAGGACAGTCTACTTTATGCTATCAAAATTCTTTTCATTGGCATTTGTCTGTGAATGGTGAAATGCTATTGATGAAGTATGATAGACTTTACAGTAAAGTTGAGAGTTTTGGTTCAGTCAAATCAAATAGTAGTCTAGACTCTTCATGAATGGCTTCAGCGAAGTAACTTTAATCCTGTCGAATAAGTTCAATTACTTTAAGTTTACGATCTCCCTGCAGGGAGATTTATTAGCTGATTTAGTACATAATATGATGCTTCTGTATATATTTGATGGTTTGAGCTGAAAGATTGATTTGCTCCCACTGTTGGAAGAAAAATGGATTTGCATTGTGCTACATTTCCCTAAAGTTCTTGTACAAACCAACATGAAACTAGGAGGACAAAAGTTCCCAACTGGTCAGGTTGAGCCTCCGCCTTATAGATTGAGGCCTCAGCCGTGAGTTTAGCACTTGTTGTTGCCTTATTACCTTACCTTTTCAAAAAGAAAAAAAAAATTGTTGTTGCCTTGTTAGCCGCGAGTTAAGCATTTTTATTGCCTTGTCAGCTGCGAGCTTAGCAATTTTTGTTGCCTTGTCCGAACTGACATTTGACTCTTGCATGCAACAGTGCTCATGGATGACCAGAAGGAGACTGAGGCTGTGGAGGAGCTTACAGGAGCCATTTCTTTCAAACCTGACTTGCAAATGCTTAATCTTCGAGCAGCATTCCATGAGTCAATGACTGATTTCTCACGTGCTCTCCAGGATTGTGAAGCAGCCCTCTGCTTGGATTCCAATCATAAGGATACCTTAGATTTGTACAGTCGTACACGTATTCAAGCACAACAAAATACGTGAAATATGCATGTGAATGGACTAGTTTTGAGGAGTACTTTCTGTTTTCGAAGAAAGAAAAGAAACTGCTTGAGCTTTCTAGTCTTCGGATATAAGGCTCCCTGCACAACATTCTGTTGTGCATGGATTGGTGACTAAGACAAACTGGGATATCATTGAGGAGAAATTGGATTTGGTGTACATATGATTGAAGGACTGCTGAGGACATGATGCTGGTAAAAAGTCGTTCTTTTTTTGATGAAGCAAAGCAGACCATTTCACAGTAAGCAAAATCAGGACACTCAAGGTCAATGTACTTTGACATAGTTTTGGTCATTAACAATTGGAATTCTCATACTCTTATCATAATTTCCGTATACGACCTAGAAAGAGGTAAAAATTCTCATTTGTGTAAGTTCATGAGGAACTTTTCTTCTCTCATTCTGTTAAACGATAGGGTTGCTGGAATGTGTAGAAGTTCTCCGTTTTTCTTGCTGGTGTGAAAATTATAAGTCAAGATCCTTGTAATTGAATTAGATATCTGACCATGTATACCACGTCTGTCTAGGCCAGTACGCAAACATTCCTGGATAATACTGGCTTTGACGAGGTAATGGAGATAGTCTTCTCCAGAAGGTGTAGTGGTAAGATGGTTTAACCATTACCATCTTACTTCTTCGACAATAAACATACAAAAGGGCTGAAATGAATACAAGTAAAGAAGTTCCCGCTACACCAGACACTATAAAATTTATATGACACTTGGATGTGGATGTTCTTTTATTTGTTTGGTCAGGAGTTGGAGCGGTAGAAGGCAGTTGGGAATGAGAGGGCTGCCATTTCCTGGAAAGTACTGGTGGATCAACTGGAGTTGGTGGTGACACTGGAGATGGAATAGGATTCAAAAACACACAAGATGAGTTAAGACAGCTATTCTGATGGAGAAGATATGGATGTGGGTGTCCCAACAGGAGAAATTGCAGGTGAAAGGAAGGATGGTGATGGAGAAACGAAGAATGAAGACGATGAGGATGACTTTGAATTCCTTTTGCTTCTTTCAGCTTTTCTTGGATTACCTAAACCAATAAACTGTAGCAGCCTCCACTTCACTGGATCTCCAAAGTTTCTTTCTCTTCCTGTTGGACATTGAAGTTGTAGTTGTCAAATAAACTGTCAGTAGAAAAGATTCAATGCAGATTATTCATTTCTCAAGGCAGTAGGATTCATAGGACAAGGACTTGTTACACTGATCTCCCACCCTCAGCCTTTAATTCTAACAATAGAAGAACATGCTATTCCTGAAAAATAACACATAATCTTTCAGCCTTGTAAATGTCAGCTACATTTGGACTATGTCCAGTTTCTATCAAATTTACAGTATATTCAGCAGACTCAAAAGGGTCGAATTAGGTGTAGCAAATGGATGAGATTAACTCTTCCTCAAACCAACAATTAGCTACTACCTCAACAATAACAACTTTTAATCCCCTACAAAATATAAGTGTTGTCATTGCAGAAGGGCTCGGATATTATAAGCATACCATCTCTGCATTTCCATTACAATCACCATCTGTACCAAGTTTATAAGCATTCTCCTTTCCCCGGATCACATTGACAAGTTCAACAGGTATAAGATGCTGGTTTTTTGGTTGTGACTTGTGACATGACATTCTAAAATCTAGTTTTTCCCTCCATTACACAACAAAATTAGCTATACGTCAATCCTAAGCAAGTCGTGTGCAGTCCGGCTCTCACTATCCATGTTGCTCCCTTTAAGTATCTCGATCAAATTCTTTTTCCCCATTAACCTTCTAAAAGTTCCAAGTTCTACATACTGTTGTTCCTAACGTACTTGCATGTGAGGAGATGAAGACAGATAATGTATGAATAACCACAAAAGAGTGTGGTGGCATGGATAGATCCACCCCTAAGTAGAGATTTCTAATTCGAACCCTATGAATGGAGACGGGCCTAGGGAGAACCTCCCCTTCAGTGGGACCTACGCGGCGCGAATCTGGAATAGTCAGACCAGTGAATTATTGAATACCAACTGCATGAAGAAACATAAAAAAGAAGATAAAATATAAGTAATGCCTCATGACTAGAATTCACTTACCAATCAGCAGTAGGAGCAACATTTGCTAATTGGTTTTCATCTATTTGAGACTCCAGATAGAATATTAAGTGGGCGTTTGGACATGAGAATTGTAAAATTCCAAAAAAGGTGAATTTTTTTTAAGTGAATATAAAAAGTTGTGTTTGGACATGAATATAATTTTGGGTTGTTTGTGAAGTTTTGTGAGTGATTTGAGTGAAAATTTTTGAAAAATGGCTTTTTGAAGTTTTTCAAATTTTCGAAAATTTTCAAAATGCATCTTCAAGTGGAAATTGGAAATTTTATGAACAAAAATTGATTTCGGAAAAAACATCAAAATTTTTTGGAAAAAGGGGAAAAATTTCTTATGTCCAAACGGGCTCTAAGATGATGAATTTCAGGAGGTACACTGCCGATGTACTTGTTGTCCAACAGACTTAAACCATAACAACAAACCAAAACCCCGACAATGTATTTCCAGCTTGATAAAGCACCAAACGGATCGTTTCAGTTTATACGAACTTATTTCTTTTTTGGTCCGTTCCAAAAAGAATGACCATTTTCTAAATTTGGAAATAATTTTGGTTAAACTTATAATTCTATTTTTAATGAGAAACTTTTACAACCACACAAATACTCTGGCCTTTTTGACTTGTTTAGGACCACAAATTTCAAAGTCTTCATTTTTTACTTCGTGCCCAGTCAAACAGGTTCACATAAATTGGAACAGATAAGTAATTTTTCCCTAAACCTCAACGCCACTGTACTCCTATTACAAAATTTAACACACTTCGAAATATAATTAACTCCCAACATTCAAATCAAAACACACTCAAAAATTGTACCTTCCCTATTGACAGAATCAAATTGTAATAAAACACGTAAAATAATGTTAAAACCATTTCTAAACGAACCTTGACTCCTTTCTTCCATGTCCATCTTCCTTCCATTTTGTCAAAATTCTCAGTAACAATTCTTTTTTCGTAACTCGAAAAAGTCAAAAGGTGACGAAACAAATGGCTTTATATATATGCAGAGGTTATACAGGTGGACTCCGCGCTAATATGGAAGAGTTAACAAGAAAACGCGTAAAAGTTAAACAACGGCGATATTTTATTTTTTTTAAATGTTAGTGTAACTGAAAGCAAGCTTACTTTCAAATAACAAAAACGGATAATTTAATTATTACAAAAGGAGAGAGTGAACATTGTATGGGTCGAAATCTGACCAAACCAGAGTCTGCGTGAAGAGGAATGGCGAAGGGTCAATTGGACCGAAGTCATGTTCATACAACACTATGGCGATAAGCACCTCGGCCACGACCAAGGTCGTGTACTCAGAATACTCATACGGCAAAGTAGATGTTGCGACACTTCAGAGGGTCGACCTGTAGTACAGAAAAATGACTTAGTACTCTAGTTAATGACAGGAGGTAAATGATAATGCCTAGTATATATACTAAGCGAGAGAATGTAGGGGGGGGGGAGGGGGGGGGGGTC
>ML276641.1:80960-113205 GCA_005239495.1 Nicotiana undulata
GGGGGGGGGGGGGGGGTCACAAATCAAATACTTCTTCACTTACAAAGAAGAGTGAATTGAGGAATCCATCTTGTAAAGGAAAGAAGGTTCAAGACCTTACTATCCATCTTTGTAGCCATTGTTATGGAATAAATAAAGAGATATCATGTGACCATTAACGGTGAATCTTTTCTTTCTTCTTTATTTTACATTATGGTGAAACAGTGTAGAAGAAGTAAGCTCATCATACATTAGAGTTTGTTCATAATCTTGATTAGTTCGTGAGCTTAGTTTTACTCAACTTTTCTCAGCTAGAATTCATTGATGTAGGGTTTATTATCTTTGGCTAGGATTTATCCTATACCTTCTTACTTAATTAGTTTGATAAAAGGCCTCATGCTTTTTTGTCAAATAATTTGGCGCCGTCTGTGGGGATTTTCTAGCCAAAGCCTTAGTTCCCTCTAGATCCAAACATGGCCTTAGCTCAATCTCCCATTTGGTGAAGTTTCATCCATTCATCACGGTCGACTTACGAAACCGGTCGATAAACCCCCGAAACCACCAAACCAACCAAGTATAAATCCTTACACGAAACCGGAGTTATGCCTGGTTTATACACGAGAACTGCGCTGCGCCGCAGCAGCATCTCTGATGCATTGTGAGCATAAGCCATCATAGTGGGACTGTGACTATTGCATATCAAGCGCGCCCGTGTTCCCGCTACGAGGTTAACACCCAACACCTTCTACACCCCGCACATACGACCTTCCCCTCCTACTATATGAGACGATGCTTATTGCGTAATTTACTGCGAAAATGCTCATCGTCTGTGTTTGTGGTATGACCTACATTTCTGTTATCTCTATGCGCCCGGGACTGAGATGAACTGGGACTCGAACTCAAGATCCTAACGGATGGAGTCGATCATCCACCTACGACACGCCTAAGCTCAACCAATGACGAGGCTGACGCGAAGCCGACATCATGTCTAAACTAGTACCAGGGTACTGAACAAGGCGAGCCGCCCTGCGGCGCGATCCCTTGTTCATTGCCAAACGAGGGGACTTCCCAGGTCTAAAGAGCACAGCCGGCGCGAGAAACGTGGTCAATCCCCCTCATTCATCAGCTAACCAGCCGACCAAGGTAACGAATGATTCCTTATACTTCTAACTCGCTATTCCTTTTAAGAAAAAGAAGAAGAGAGAAGTGACAAAGAGCAGGGATGCCCTCCCAGGTATGCAAACGAAGGCTAGCCGACATACCGACTCTAAGTTCCTCCCTACAGCAATCGGCAAATCGGTAAGAAGTAGGAGGTGAAAACACTGACAAAATTTTAAGCTGACACGTCGAAAGAAGTGGTGGAGAAAGGTGAGTTTATAGAAGAAGATAGTTGCTGCAGAATGATAAAGTTCTTAATGAAGGGAAGAAAGCAAGTATATATAAGAGAAAATGGTGACCGTTCATTTATGTTAATGGCCAAACCAGCTCTGAGGAGCAATTATGACTTTTTGGGGAAGAGAACTGACGGGTCACTTCGGTTGCTTCAATGCCCGCGTCATAGGAATGACGTCATCACACAGGGGTTCGAAGGGTCGAGAATTCAAATGGTTTCTTATCATTCCACTTTAAGAAACGCGGGGACTATCTGTATACGGTCGACACCGGGGACCCCGGTATCGAGGCCTCTATGGCATGCCAAACCCGATCTCGAGAGGCTAGGAGTAGAGGCTGAAGTTCGACCCCGAAGTGCAGACCTCGAGAAAGTATATCGAAGGCACATCACGGCCTACCTCGAAGCAGTATAAAATCGATGATCATCATGGAAAGGTGGGAAACCCCCAAGGACACGTGGTTAGAACTGATAAGGTCTGCAAGAGATAGTACAAGTCCGTACTAGGCCGTTATACAGTTGTACCAATAGCACTTCTTTGTCATAATTAGACATGTACTATGTTGGGATTAATCCCTCCTATATAAAGGGGACCCCAAACATTCTTGTAAGACACAACATTTACTGCAATAGAACAGTCTGCTTTTTTCGTGTTGAACACTGTCTCCCAGCTTTATTGTTCTTTATTTTAGTGTTATTCATTTATTGTTCTTCATTTATTGCTATTATCTGACCTCGAGGACCCCGATTCCAGTGAGCTCGAGGCCCCGGTTCTGTGACAACAGTGGTTTGGCTATCACATTTTCTTTACTTACACTTATCATTTCTTGATTATTAACTAGTATTGGAATAAATCACATATTTTTATAATCACAAATCAAATATAATTGTTAATATCATTTTTCAAGGTAAATAGTGTTGTCTGCTAACCCCGTAGATATGCCTAAGGGCGAAGGAACACTTGGGTAAGGGTGGTCAACTGATCACCCTTTGTTGGAAAACTACACTGCTTATATAGGTAAAATATTATATTTTAGAGGTATATAACATATATCAAACACTCTTCCTCTCTCTTCATCTATTTTCTAACACATAATTAAAGCATTGCGACCAGATAACGTGATCCCGAGATTTGAGATGTGACAATAGTAACAAGTTTAAAATATCTAGAATTGCATATGTTGGCTGAGAAATTAACGGAAGGATAAAAACAGTGAGCTCTGAGAAAAAAAGTAAACAGACGTACAATTTCTAACTCATGAGGTGGAGATGCTTTCTCTTTTTGATTTGTGTGTTCCACAAACGTTAGTTCCACCAGTAGTTACTCTATTCGATTCAATTTAAATGATAAATTTTCCTTATTAATTTTTTCAAAAGATACACATTTCTATATTTAAAAATAATTTAATTTAAAATTTTTACTTACCCACTTTACCGAAAGCTATACAAATGTAAGCTTTATTCTTTAAGAAAAAGCTTTTTTTGAAGTTGATGTCAAGTCAAACTATCTCCTATAGAGTGATAGTTAGGTGAGAAGCCAATAAATGCGTGTTGGCGAAAGGAGTGGCGCATTGAAATAACTAAACTGTGCCAAACAAAGAAAACATGTGGTTAGAATGGCTATCCCTGCTGGTGTATTAAAGTCAAACTTATATTCCTCTACTTCAAGTCTTCTCTTATCGAACAAGAAAGGGGTCAATCGCTTCAACTTGGGAATCTATAAGCTTAAAACCAGAAGATTACAGAGCGAGGTGAGACCTAAAGCTATGTTTTTGGAAAATCCAGTCATGGGGGATTTAATTGCCACTGCATTGTCCGGCGGTATTGCCCTTTCCGTGCTTCGATTGTGGGAAGAAACAGCAAAGAGAGGGTTCTTTGATCAGGTGGGTCATTTGCTTTCCTGGAAAACCTTTTCACTTTTCTAATTGGATTAATTGTGAAATCTCTATTCGCCAAATCTTATTGCCTGTAAATTCTGACTTCATCACTTGATTGTGACTACTAACTCGAGAAAGTTTAGAATACTACTATTGGGTGCGAGGAGTTGTTTGTTTGTCAAAGTGTCCTGGGTTTCATTGCATTCAGTTAAGCTTCTGATGGATCCTAAATGTGAAAGCGACCATAGCAATGAAATAGCACTATGTTCATATATGGTGTATGTTAAGTACCTGATATCAGAACGAAAGTGGAAGGGGCTTATATTGTCTGCTACTGCTAGTCTTGTCTGCATTTACTGCCATACAGATGTCTTGATTATCCGGTGTCGTCCAAGTTTATGTACCTTTCCTCTAGTCATCAGATTTATTTCTTTTTTGATGACCCGAAAATCCGTCTGGAGCCAGCCCTTAGGACCAACCTCACTCTTCGAAACTTGGGATAATTGGCCTGCTCCTCTACCCATCTCCACCCAAACGTCAGGCGATGTTCGCATGGCGCAAGGCCCAAACCTGTGACCTAAGTAACAAGTGCCTCAACTTTTGCTACTTGAACTAAGCCCTGGGGCAAGTCTAGTCATCAGAAATTATTCCAAGTGCTTCTGGTAGTTAGCCGTTATTTCTGTAATGATTATAAGATGAAACAATATTGTGATGAGGATCTTCTTAATACCTTTATGATGGTAGCCCAAAAAGTATATTGGTTTTGCAGTGTTAAAAAGTCTATGTTGTCTCCGTTAATGATTCTTTAAAATATTATCCGGCTTTAACCAAAATAGATTTATTGCATTCTGCTGTCTCGTTTCTTCTATTTACCAATATAACTGGTTCGTCTATATTCCTTGAATGGAAGTGAAGCATACAATGTGTATTCACTTAGTTGAATATAATTTCCCCTTCTTCTTTCATGTTTCCTACTTTCTAATTCTGTTAGAGTTCCAGATTTGGGATTAGTTTGTCCTTTTGTTTTTCAAGACCATGTTAGATGAAATGGCCCCAACTTATGCTTATAGTTGGATTCCTTCATCTTATGGAAATAGTAACTACCTGTTCAGTTTAATGATGTTCAGTAAGGCCTTTGTACTGTATTTTCTTAATTCTTCAATTTTTTATATTACAGAAAACAAACAGAAAGCTTGTCCATATTAGCATTGGGCTGGTCTTCATGCTCTGCTGGCCAATGTTCAGGTACCTTTTTTTCAACCTACGCATGAAGCCTGTCTTTCATTCATTTAGTTTCTAATTTTTTTCGTGATTTGGCATTGTTTGTTTTTCCAGCTCGGGTCGCCAGGGAGCAATTCTAGCAGCTCTTATTCCTGGTCTCAACATAATAAAAATGCTTCTTTTGGGACTAGGATTATGGAAGGATGATGCGACTGTCAAGTCTATGAGCCGATTTGGAGACCACAGGTTTAGTAATTTGAAGAATATTGTTGAGGATGAGGTTGCTATCCAAATTTATTTAGGGTCCTCCATCTCTTCATTCCTCAATTTTTTTTTCTCCACTTCATTTCTCTAATGGCAACCTGGTATTCGTTAATTTCATTAAGCTGCAATCTATGAGTAATATGATGCTGCCAACATATGTGAAAATTTGAACATGTTGACAATATTTATGCTTAAAAGTCTACCATCACTTACATCATAACTAAATGATGAGGAAGAAAAATTTCTGAAAACATGCAACAGCGCCAAATATGATTGCCTGGCAATACCCATTTTCCTTCACTGTTTGTGGCCCTAATTAAGCTAAGGATTACTTCTTTTGTCCGTCTATTACCTTTTCTTCTTTGTTAAGCAAATTAATTGGCAACTTATAGTGTGGTTGGCATGTCTGTTACATTAGGGAGCTTCTCAAGGGACCGTTGTACTATGCCTTTACAATCACTTTGGCTTGTGCTGTATATTGGAGATATTCTCCTATTGCAATTGGACTAATTTGCAACCTTTGTGCTGGTGATGGTATGCAATGCTGAGGCAACATAATTATACTCTCTCTCTCTCTCTCCCAAATCGTAACTGTTCAACTTATTAAGTTGGAACAGTTAGGCGCCCTTCCTGATTGTCTGGCAAGGTCTAAATAAATAGTAAAAAAGATACCGTTTTCTTGCTCCAGGTATAGCTGATGTTGTTGGCAGGAGGTTTGGAAAACAGAAACTCCCGTACAATAAAAACAAATCATTTGCTGGTAGTATTGCGATGGCGGCTGCTGGTTTCTTAGCATCCATTGGGTAATTGAAGCTTCCTTCTTATCGTGCTGCTTAACTACTGCAGCTTGTTTACTGGTTTACATGTTTTGCTACAGATACTTGCACTATTTCTCCTTGTTTGGGTATATTCAGGAGAGCTCCCACACGGTTTTCGGCTTCTTGTTTGTGTCGCTTGCTGCAGCACTGGTAGAGTCCCATCCTATAAGCACCGAACTTGATGACAACTTAACGGTTCCCTTAACCTCAGTGCTGTTGGGCAGTCTTGTTCTATGATATCGGACTGTATATATGGATGGACGGTCAAACTTACAAATGCTAACTGAAAATGGAAATTTTGTTAGTCTAATCCAGGATTGTGTATCAGTAGTCCTGGTCAATGTACAAGCCACTGCATTACATAATCTTGTTACTTTCTGTTGTTGTACTACTTATAAAAAACACAGAGAATGTGTATTTGCTTATGAAACATTTCTTGAAATCCTTATATTTGTCAAAAATGTGCTTTTGTTTTCGTTTTTCCAAGAGCTTTTTGCACAAATGTTTTCAAAAAGTTGTTTATGTGAAAGTGGTTTAAGGATTTTTCCTTCTTCTTTTAATTGTTCTTTCATCCACAAAACACTAGCAAATCATTAAAAAAAAGTTACCTATCTAAACACGTTTTATATTTTATTGTTGGGGAGGGTCCTGAGCCTCCCCTCTCCCTTCTTGTTTCTTTTTGCACAGAAAGTAATTAATGAAATTGCTCACCAACTTATTAAAGGAATACCTCAAGATTTTTTCTTTGTCAAATAGGTTGCAGACAAGAAACTAATTAATACGTCATATGAAGAAATATTTGCAAATTTTACGGTAACAAATGTAAGTAACTCATTCGTTTTCAAGAAAAAAATAGCTCAGTCTTTGCTAATTTTTCTTGTATCATTTCTTCCTTTACGTCAGGTTTAGTTCGTCTTTTGAGTCCCAGTCAGTCACTAGTATTTGTTATGCTCATTGTTCCTTTTAGACCTGGTCAATAGGGCACATGAGAGCATTTAACGTGTTCATGGTTGGGGTTTTTTCTTTAATCGAAATTAAACTCACTAGGCAAAATACATATGTTACGACCCAAGATCCAACCAAAGATCTCGATGGCACCTAATCTGATTGCTAAGCAAGCCAACACTCAGTCAATAATAACATCATCATATTATTGAGCCATTATTGGTTCATAATATAAATAACAATGTGGAATAAATGTTAATTCAATATCCATAAGTAAAAATCGACGACAAGTTCTAAATACGGCCACAACTATCTGACAAACGGCCAAAATCCGGTGTCACTACATCACAAGCATCTAATAAGAGTAATTAATATTAACAGGACAAAGCATTTGTCCAAAAAAGAATACATAGACAGGAATAGAAAAGTAGGGAAGGGAGACTCCATGTGCCGTGAATCGGATCAAGTATAGGAGCTCCCCACGAGGTCTCCAACAAAGTACTCCTACTCAACCCAATGGTACCACTAATACCAGTCTCAGATGCGTACATCTTATTCTTATTGGGTTAATTTGGTCGTGATGATTTTATTTTACTGACTAAGTACTTTAAAGCTTCAGTGGTTGAGAAAATATAATGCTACAAGCCTACCGGTTTATTGAGGTTGAAGGTACTTTGTTTTATTTCAATTTCTATAATTTTCTTTTAGGCCTAATAGTTAATTACAGGTAAAAGCTTCAGCTTTGGTTAGAAAAGAATAGATGACTATTACAAAAGCTGAAAGGACAATCTTAATTTTTCTTTTCAATTTGTGCAGTTTATTGACTTGCTGCAGTAATTATCAAATGTCATGCGAATGGACATGGTTAATTTCTCATTATGCTACTGTTAACTGAATTGAAAATTGCAATACTCAAGCGATAGAAATGCAATGGTACCATGAAAATTAATTATTTTAGTTCTGAAGAAAAGAAACTGTTTCGGAAATGTCTTAAGTAGTTTACCCATTTACTTGGGTTGAAGCATTAATATAAGGGAATTTACTCTTTAATGAACTACTATATACATAAATAAAAATTACCTTTTATTCAATTGATATACATAAACAACTTTTATTGACGTGTCAACTGTAATGTCTCAATAGAGTCGAAATAGTTTTTTTTAAAACAATAAAATAGCATATTGCAAATGAATCACAAAAAAAAAAAAAAAAAAAAAAAAATTAACGGGGAGGGGGGGGGNAAAAAAAAAAAAAAAAAAAAAAAATACATTAACGGGGCAGGGCGGGGCAAGGCAGGGCATGGTAGGGCGGGGCAGAGAAGGGCAAAATTTTGAGAAAATGCTAAATGGGGCAGGGCAAGGCGGGTTAAAATCTTAGTGGGTCAAGGCTTGCCCCGCCCCGCCCTATTTTAAATCTCTAGTTATATGTTATTTGGCTTACCTAGCATGTTAGGGTTAGGTGTCACCACAACTAGGTGAAATTTTGGGTCGTGTCATGCCATCAAAGAATACTCAAATCAATTGCTTGACATTTTTAACAAGTTAAGGCTGCTTGACTCTGAATTTATAGATCTAAGAATTATTGTAAAGAATTCTCGTGACGATACCTTGAAGATATGAAGTATATATAACTACCTTAGAAAACATAAAGGAGTAGTTGTCCAAGATTACCTTAGCATAATTACTCAATACTTAGCAGGCATAAAGCAATGGAGGCTTATGACGCAAGATGTATGATTGACGGAACCTTGACAACCAACCACAAGATTTAAAGTAAGGATAAAATTAAGTAAGAAACTACCTACCTTGTTTACGGTGTGGAAAAGAAGGTCATCCTCCATTCAAATATTTGAAGAGTCGAGATCTAAAATACAAGATTTACAACTAATTTGGTCATGAATGTGATTGGAACAAATAAATATCAAAAGTATGAAGTAGATGACTTCACTTTAGTCCAAATCTTGGATGATTAATAGTGAATGTACAAATCACATGAGGTATGATAAAGATCTTTTCAAGAATTAAAGTCTACTAGAAGCAAGAAGGCCATAATAGGGAATTGTATCTATATTCTTTCAAAAGAAAAAAGATATTGCCATCAAAACAAGTTTAGATACTAAGATAATTTCATATGTTTTTCTATCAAAACAGGTTCCGATACTAAGACAACTTCATCTGTTCTTATCTACCTTATATTGATCAAAACCAATTAAGTATTTTCTAGTTGGTAGAAAAAGGATCCAATTATATATCTTTTAAAGATAAGTATTGTTTCATCAATTTACTGGCTAGGAAATTTTAATATTAAAAAGGAACGTAAAACTACTCGTTTGATCCAACAAATAATGATTAATGAAGGCAAAAATAAACTATAAAGTGCACATGAATCTTCACAAGGTTCTCAGAAGATGTTTCAATTGAGGCTTGAAGAAGTTATTCGTCATGTTCCAATAAGAACGAATGAATTAATAGAGGAGTTGCCACATTACAAAATAAAATTGTAAGCATATTGGCAAACCTCAAGATAAAATGCAAATGAAGCAGAAAAATAAGCCATAATTTTGTTGTTGACAATTAAGAATAGCAACAACATTGAGAAGTGATTTAAGCTTACTGCAAGATGTATTAGCTCACTCATACCACCAGAATTCCCTTGGATGTATCTACGTGTTCACTTCTGTCAATTCTTTTGTTTTCCTTTGTTATTTCATGTATACTCTCAAATTTTTTTAACAAAAAATGAATAATTGATATCAGAAGCATCCTCTTAAAAGTCTTGAGTTACTAAAAAATTATCTTTTTAAGTGAGATGGAGACTAAATCGAGTTTTTTTCTAATTGCTTCCTCCTCCTTTCTTTGATGAGGAAAAATACCAATGGTGGGTAGTAAGAGTGCGACTTACTTGGAGGCTTTAGATCTTTAGAAAGCCATGAAAAAGACTATGGTATAATGATATTGCCCAATAACCCCATTGTGGCATAGATCAAGAGCTATAAGGGAAAAGAAAATCGGAAAGTCAAAGGTAAAATAAATTTATTTGCTAGTATCTGCAATAATTTCAAAGAAAGTTATGACTTTCAAATCAGCAAAAGAAATTTAGGGTTATTTAAAGGAAATAAATATAAGATATGAAAGTATATGAGGCATGCAGTTGCTACATTTAGTAAGAAAATCGAGTTGCAAAAAAGGAAAGAATTTGAGACCGTCAAAAAATAATCAGAATAATTGCTTGACATTTTTAACAAGGTAAGGTTGCTTGGAATTGTTACAAAGAATTCTCATGACATGCCTCAAAGATATGGAGTATCCATAACTACCTTAGAAAAAATAAAGGATTTGTCCAGGATTACGTTAGCATAATTGCTAAATATCCTGCAGGCATAAAGAAATGGAGGCTTATGAGGCAAGATGTATGGTTGAAGAAACTGTAATGACCCGGCCGGTCGTTCCGTAGAAATTGCCCAGTTATTTCTGTTTCTGCCTTGTTATGTTGTTTAGTTTGTTTATGATGTGTTGGAGTCGGGTGGCTCGAGTTCGGAGTGGTCGTAGTGAGGATTGAGACACTTAGTCTCTTAAACTAGCTTATTGGTAAACGACCTCGGAATGCAGATTTTGTGGCTCGGATAGCTTCGTTAGGTGATTTGGGACATGGGAGTATGTTCGGAATGTGGTTACGAGGTCCGGTGTAGAATTAGGCTTGAATTGGCGAAAGTTGATTTTTGGCGATTTCCGGTCGGCAGTTGGAAAATAGGCTATAAGGGTCGGAATGGAATTCCAGAAGTTAGAGCAGGTTCGTAATGTCATTTTGGATATGTGTGCAAACTTTTAGGTCAATCAGATGTGTTTTGGTTGGTTTCGGCATCCTTGGTGAAACTTAGAAATTTCAAAGTTCATAGGCTTGAATTTGATGTGATTTTGGTGTTTTTGCGTTGTTTTTGGTGTTTCGAAGATTCGACTAAGTTTGAATGAGGTTATGGGAGGTGTTGGTATGTTTAGTTAAGGTTCCGGGGGCCTCGGGATTGATTTCGGATGGTTAACGGAGGTTTGGACTTGGAAAATGCAGCAAAGTTGTTGCTGGTGTGGTCGCACCTGCGGAAAGAAGACCGCAGGCGCGAGGTCCGCAGGTGCGAAGACCTTGCACAGGTGCGGGAGAGGGAGACATGGCCTAGGAGCGCAGGTGCGGATGCCTGGTCGCACCTGCGAGCCCGCAGGTGCGAGAAGAGGCCCGCAGGTGCAGATATTGGAGACTTAAGTCGGATGCGTAGGTGCGCACATGGGACCGCTGGTGCGCACTTGGGACCGCAGGTGCGGGTCCGCAGGTGCGCTATTGGGGCCGTAGGTGCGGAAATCCCTGGGGCAGATCATATATAAAGGGTCCTTAGCGAATTTTTGGGCATTCTTTCACCATTTTCATGCGGGTTTGAAGCTTTCGAAGGATTTTTGAAGAGGAAAATCAATAGTTCTTCATTGAGGTAAGGTTTTTGGACTTAAAACTCGTTTATGTGTGATTAAAGGTCTGATTAGTTGTGAAAATTGGGGGAAATCAGTGCTAAAAATGGGTAATTAGAGCTTGGGATTAGAGACTATAAAATGGGAATTTGAGGGGTCATTTGGATTCCGATTTTGGTGTTCTTGGTATGTATAGACTCGTGGGAGGATGAGGATTCTTGTGGTATAAATTCTATCGAATTCTGAGATGTGGGCCCGGGCTGTTTTGGAGTGACGCACACAGTGGATGACAAGTGGGTGGCGTGCACTGATGGGGGATTTGAACTTGGTTCCTCCCGAGGTAACTTTTGAGTTGCGTAATTGCCTTAAAATCACATGATAAATATTATTTTTATGCTTTTGATATATTTGGGTTGTAAGCCATGTTTGGGGCCTTGTGCCGACCTGTTTGGACCCCCCTTGGGGGCTATTTTATGATATTCCTCACCGTAGTGATTATGATTTACACTCAGCCATTCATGTTAAACTGTTTTCGAGACTCAGACTTGCTTACATTATTTTGTGATATAAAATATTGTTTTGGGTCAAGTACCCCATTTATTTATGGCCCGAGTGGCATTTCGAGAGTTTCTGACTGAGTGAGGCCGACAACCAATATTGTGAGGATTTTATGGATCGCGCTGCACGCCGCAGCATGTTACACTGTCATGATATGTGAGAGGCCGAGTGCCAGAGTGATTGATGCCATGATTTGGCTTGTTATAGTGCTTGGGATGTAGGAGCCCCTCCGGAGTCTGTACACCCCCAGTTAGCGCAGGTACCTACTGAGTGCGAGTGCCGAGTGACGAGTGATTGGGAGGCATGAGTGATAGTGAGGTTGCCCAGGGGGCTGATATTAAATGATTGTGAGGTATGCTGAGCGACTGATTCTGAGTGATGATTTGCCCGAGAGGCGGTTTATGACACTTGTTTTGCCTGAGTAACTATTTATGATTCACTGAATCTTTTTCATTGAATCTTCTTGGGCATTTTTCTGAAAGCATTGGAAATCATACTTTTCAAAGGATTTTTACTGAAATTGGCTTTTAAAGCGTATTGACTAAACATATACACTGTTGGGAATAAAGATTTTACTTATTGTGATTCAATGATTTTGCTCATATGTGTTTCTTACTGTTCAGACTTGATTCTTTTTCATTACTACTGAGTTGGCGTACTCACCATTACTCCCTGCACCTCTGTGTGCAGATTCAGGTGCTGGTACCAAGCGCTAGTCATCTTATTACGTGTGGAGCCGGAGTTGGGACATCGAGGTAGTTGTTCAACGTCCACAGCATCTCTGTTTCCCTTTCTTGCTTTGTACTTAGATCTTTGTTCCGAGATTTATGTATTATGACAGTAGAATTATTGGTACTACTCCTAGATGCTCATGACATGTTGGCTCCAAGTCTTCGGAATAGCTGTTAGACTGTTTAGCTTGATTTGTTTTTGCTTCAAAATTCGGAAATTTATAAAACTTATGAAATGTTGAAAAAGATTTGGAAATTTTGAAAACAATATGTCGATGTGTGATTATTAGCTGGCCTAGCTCAAGGATATGCGCCATCACGACCAATTTAGGATTTGGGGTCGTACCAGAAACCTTGGCAACCAACCACAAGACTTAAAGCAAGGAAAACTAACTACCTACAAAATGCAAGATCTATAGCTGTGTTTGAAAAACAATCCCAAAAATATGAAGTAGATGACTAATTCGTCATTCAGCTTGGTCTAGATCTTGGCTGATTGATAGTTGTACAAATCACATGACGTATGATAAAGATCTTGTCAAAAATTCAAGTCTACTGGAAGCAAGAAGGTCAGAATAGGAAATTGTGTCTATATTCTTGCAAAAGAAAAAGGAACTATTGCCATAAAAAAAAAGTCGAGGTACCAAGACAATTTTATATATTTCTTATATACCTACTGATCAAAACTTGTAAGCACATTCGAATTAGTAGAAAAAAGATTCAAGGTATATATCCTTCGAAGATAAGCATCATTTTATCAGTGATGCAACCAGAAAAGAAGTTATAAAATTAAGATGAGAGGTAAAAATTACTCGTTTGATCCAACAAATGGAGTCAAAAGAAATTATAAAGCGTACATGAATATTCACAAGTTTTAATAGAAGATGTTTCTTTAGGAGAAGCAAAAGATTCAAGGCAGAAATATAGAAAGATGATCCTGCCATTGAGGGCATATGTGAAACCTGCTAGGCATGAAGAAGCTATTAATGTTCCAATAAGAACGATGAAGCAATAGAGAAGTTGCCAACATTTCCAAAAACAAATAAAATTTTGAAGCAAATTGACCAGCATCAAGATAAGATGCAAATGAAGCAGAAAAACAAGCCATAGTTTTTCGTTGACAATCAAGAACGACGACATGGAGAAGTGATTCAAGCTCACTGCAAGACATTATTAGCGGCATATAGAATCATCTTCAAGCCATTTTTGTTATGAATCAACAGATGGGCAAACATAATAGACCTTCAAATTGCTGATCGATACATAATCTTAATGCTCCAATGCTTGTTGTTTACCATTCAATTATTCAAGTCTTGGTATGGCTTAGCAAAACAAAGAAGACTTCACTGAACTGGAATGTTACTATCCTAAAATTATTACAGGAAGTAATCTAAGAGTGAAATCATGCCAGAGAATTTTATAAAAGACATGGATCGAGTGTAGGCAAAGTGTTTCCAAGAAACTATCTAGGATAATAATTAACCCCACAAAATGCAAATGATTAATTGGTTTTTTCTACCACAAGAACTAGATACAATAAATAGTAGCAATGTATATAAAAACGAAGAAGAATTGGTAGAAAGGTAGAGTAGAAGAATGGTAGAGAAAGCCTTTAATATAGATGTGGCTTTTGACTTAAAGCCAGCCAACGTTCAATCCGGGACTGCCTTACATTACCTTGCCTCATTCTTCCTATGGGTGTATAACGAAGTATACGATTACCATACATCCATGTCAATGCAAATACAGTCGAACCTCACCACACCCTTGTCCACGACTGTCAAATACCGCTCTGTTCCTCTACTTGTTGCCACAAAAGACGCAAGGCTCTTGATTCCAGATCAACAAGAATGTGCAAGTAGATTCCCAGGTGATGTGCAAAAGTAGATTGCATGTTTCAACCAGTAATTTTCTCAAACATTGTGCTTTTATATGATCAGCGGTCAAATGTATTGGCTCTGGACAAAAGTTATATTCGGAAACTTGCCAGCCGTGGACTTTGGTCCTGTACATTTGCACTTTCAGGATTAAAAAAGAGATATTGATTAGCTAAAGGGTTACCTAGAGAGAGTCAGCTGTACATGAATATATACGAGTTGGAGACCAACAGCCCTTAAAGTCTCTTCCTCTCCTTTAAGGAGGAAAGAAAAGGTTAACGAAGCAAAAGATTTTAGGCCTTTGAAATAAGAATCCTGGAAGATGTCAGAGTTCTGTAGTTGTGACATCTTTTTCGAATAATTTACCAGCTTACTAGACAGTTACCCCTTCCAAAACCAGCTTAGCTTCCACGGGCTGATATCTTCTTCTACGCTTGTAACATTTGTATTCGACACTAGCTGCTTTTTCAAAAACATTATTACCAGTAGCTTCAGCTCGGTATTGCAGATTAGTTTCATCCTGGCAAGGCAGGCAGCCGAGACGAGTTTGTTGGTTTGCCTGTTCAAAGACCATAAAAGATTACACTTAAGCTGAGGATCTGGAGAGTAAGAAAATTTTCTTAGACAAAATGTTATGAGCAAAGGAAAAGTACCGCAATAACGAGGGGAGCTGGAACATCCGTATTACAGGTTTCACATCCTCCAGGTGTACTGAGAAAATAGTGCAACAGTCATTAATATTCTTGTTGCTGGTATATAAGAAAAAGAATGTTATTCAATGCTCTATGAAGTTATACCAGGACGGAAAGAAATTGTCATGGTTTTGACACAACAAACAGCAGAAGAACATAATCAAGTTCTAAGTGGGCAATTGGATTCTAATCTGTTCGTTGTTCCAAAACCAAAATCAAACCTGACCTTTTTCGCGGAACAAGCCAAAATCCAACTACAAACAGCTCTCTGCAACTCAACTTTCTTATACAAAAGGTAGATCAATAAATAAGACAGTTTATTTCTTCTTTTTTTTATATGACGTTCATTTGCTAAACTTTTTAATCCCTTATTTCATATCCTCTTGTCTCTTTGAAGAATAAATGTAAAAAGACAAAAGACAATGGGTAGTAAATCCAACTCTATAATCTTACATCTGAGTGTATGCACCATGTTATGGGCGTAACTGTAATACACTAGGCAGTATCTGTCTGTTAGCGTGTGTAACAATATGGAGTAGACTCAATTGAGAAGTCTATTTAGCTAAACACTCTCTTTCGAATTCCCAAAAGCACCACAATGCGTTATTTTCACCAACTGAAGCAAAATTGAAAATCGCCATAGCTAATCAGATGCGACAAGCCAAGTACACAGCTTTTTCTCCTCCTTTACATTCTGTGGGTTGGGGTCAGTGGGTTGGGTTAATCATATGCCATGACCAAATTCAACACTTCTTACATTTTCCTTGCAGTGAGCCTAATCATAAGTATTTGAGTATTACCACGACAACAACAACAATAACAACTCCTCATTCCCAAAGATGTCGGGTTGGCTATATGAATCCTTAATGACCATGCTGCTTAAGTATTACAGCAGAACCAAGAAAAAAGACCAACAAAATAGACATTCTTTCATTAAGATAACTTCCTACTTTCATGCATAAAACCGTCTTTTGTACATTTTCTTCCCTTTTTTTTTTTCAGAAAAGCATCCTCACATTCACATACAACCTGATTGTGATTATTCTCAATGAATAGAAATTTGAATCAATCATGTCCCATACATTGCTTTTCTAAAACTCAAAACCACTAAATCAATGATAGGTCATCCCGTACATTGTGATAAGGCTAATTTTTTTGTTAGTTGATGTAAATTCTGTATATCTTGAATGGAAAGAGCAGGTGCTTCAGTCAATTTTTTGAAGGCCGATGGCCTATGTTATAAACAATATTTGCCTTGGTTATAAGATCAGTACCCAGTTGCTGGGTGTTAATTTATAAAAAAAATGATATGCCATCCCTGGACACACCAAAGTATAGGACTTTCAACCCCAATGGAGCACATCCCTACCCCCTACCCCCTCACCTTAAATTGAAAGACTAGCTGAGACACATTATTATGTTGTTACCATGATCAACCTCCCAACGACATCATTATCAAGCTTGAATAAGTTACCAAAAGCTTATTACTGTTTTCATGTTAAACTCTGAATGATCTGAACCTTATAGTTCTTTGATTACTCCCTTCTTCAGTTTTTTTTATTTTAAATTTTGATTATATATAGGGGGTAGGGGAAGGGGAAATTGGGGGTTACAAGGTGGGGAATTGACCCCTTATCAAGAAGGTGAGAATTCAGGTAGCCAACCAACTAAGCTACTAAGATTCCCCCTACTTCAGTTCTTTAAAAACAGGAGAAAAAAAGGGAGGAGACATACTGTGCAGATCCTTGGTCCACAATTTCACTCCTCTCACTTAGCTCAGCTTGGAAGACGTCAGAAAGCGCACTGTTTCCATTCAACTCAACAGTGTCCTTGCTGTTTATGTGTTCAAAATGAGTTTGATATGCTTCTGCATAAAAAAGAATTTTCAGTCAGCAGATTAAATTGCCATCTCCTTTCATAGTAATGAAGAGTTCTGTATACCTGTTGATCCACTTGATACCACTGAGGGGATATCCTGAAGGAGTTTCTGACACATTATTGTACCCTGGAAATCAAGGAAAGTGTAATTCAAGAAGTTCAGTCTCTGAGATTCTTTCATCACTGAGAAACCAAATGAAGTGGTCCATGTGTTTAGCACGGTGGAAACAGCTGGCAAAACTAGCCTCTCAACTCCTAATTCCATGAGTTTCTGGAACAAATAATAAAATAGCTTTAGTTGAAACACAATCAGATCAGATAAATATATTCACACTATGTCAAACCATATTCATCATTAGCCTCTACCTGCACATTACAGACCCCCATATTTAAGACTACTTCACATGTTAAGCTTGGCAGATCACAGCAGCTGACTCTGTGAGAATTATAAGGTTCCATGTTTTTGTTTCAGTATCACGACAAAGAAAGAATACCATAAAAATAGCCACAGCTATCAGAACCATTGCAATTCCCACTGTGATATGCCCCATACAATAACTTATTCTTAGTAGAATTGAGGGCCTTTTTGTTTAGATTGGTAACTAGAACTTGACATCTTTGCTGTTAAACAAACTAGATGTAGCATAATTGTGCATTGTGTAACCCTATGAATTGCATGTTTCTGATAAGGAGAACTATCCAATGTCCCCAACCAGTCAACTCGAATACATAACCTTGAAAATATTGATTATACAGCCCTGGCAAGAAAAGAAGCATATGAGTAGAAACTAAAAGAAGATTTCCTACAAATTATAGTTTTCATGAACATACCTGCCTAATTAAATAATTCATGGGATCTTTTATCAAGTACACTCTCTCGGCAATAACTATTCTGTCCCCTCCCCAAGAAGAAGAAAAGGCAAGGAAAAGGAAAGAAGGTATAGATGCAAACCTTTTCAAGCTCATTCATTAAGATGCGACACATTCCTAGTCGGCGGTACTGAAATCGTGTTGCCACAAGAGGAACCTCGGCTACCTTTTCTCCATAAACCCTTTGAAATGAGCGGGAAAACTGTCAGTTTACTTTCTAAAGAATACACATATTGTTCAACTAATTTTTAAGACTAAGGAGATTTATACTTGCTGGAAAATATGATTGGGTTGGGTCCGCCCATAAGGGGTACTAGATGACCCACAAGCCCATTAATTATTTCTCCACGTAAAACCCTAAAGCTAGCCAATATAAACACCATTATGGGTGTTTAAGAGGGATTGTCTTCCATGAGAAATAAAACGGCTAGGGTTTGGAGGAGTTCTCTGCATCTAGAGGATTTTAGACTGTGGACAAAGGGGATTCATCCACTTCGTGAGGATTCCCGATGACCGGTGACATAAGTCGTGGTTGGTGCAGATCCGCTTCCCCAAAGGAGAAATCCGTAAGTCTCCTAACTAGTATTTATATAGTAAATACTACAATACTGAAATAGAAAGAAGAGAACTATACTTGAAAGATATAAACAATATATAATGGTTAAAGGATACCTTAAAGTCGCTACTGTAATCACTTCATCATTTCTTTCCAAAAGCACAGTATAAAACCCCTGAAAATTTAAACGATTCAGCTCTGACCTGCAATTTCAGATTCCAACTTTTGTCAGAGCCTGAATAATTAAAGCATATTTATACAAATCTATGAAAGAAGTGTCAAGTGTCTAAGTAACTCAGAGATAAATAATACATTTTCTTAGTAAACCCACAAGACAATCTGACATCCGGTGAGAACCGAATAGCCATGCTCAAACATCAGTTAGGTACTACTACTTAGGAACTAATGTGGCTCCATATTCAAGTTGAGATATACCATGTCATCTATAGTTAAAAAGTAATAAAGGCATTTTCAGCTTACTTCTAATTGCGGTAGTTCTAAAAGGATGATTAAATTCATGATTGGCGAAAAAAGTTCTACTCTAACCCTTATTTTTTTTCAGGAGCTTTACTCTAACCCTTATTGAGAGAGTGTGTCAGTAACAAAAGTGTCATATTAAAGGCATTATTTTAGTTAGCATAATTATGTAGTTGAACACAAATATTTGCACACAATTCAACAATGGTTACTCAAGAATTGCAGAAAAGCTGGAGATAACCATCTACTGAAGATAACATCTTCCACAAGATCTCTCCTTGTGTAAGGTTCTTTGACAGGCTCAAAACATTCATGCATCACATATAGAGCGACACTAAGTTTGCTGTAAGTCTCCAGTATGGACTCATCATCAGCAGCATCAGAATCAAAATCATCAGCTTTTAAGAATTTCAACAAAGTCCAAGTGAGGTTATCAACTCCCACCATAACTGGCTTTCCCAGAAGTTGGCGGATACCCAAACATATCTGCAACAGAAATTAAGTTGTCTCAGAGAAAATGTTTCTTAAACATAAAATTCAATAGACAGAAAAGGAATAGTCGTGCATATTTTTATTCTTTCTTTCCAATAACTCAATTTGACATCAATTTAGAGAGATAAACTTTTGTCATCTGTAGCCAATCATTTATTTAATAAAGTTGAACTTGATGTTTTTCGTGCCTTAAACGTTTCCCCAGAATTGAGAATATGGGAAAATCAATAAAGAAAACTTTCTATGACCCAACTGGTCAACTGCATTCTACATTAGAATAACTATTCAATGAAACAATTGACAAGAAATGGCAACTCTGCTCTCCACTCAAGATGTCAATGCGTGGTATCCCGGTGTTAGGCAGGAAACCAAATACCTGCTCACATCTCTTGTCGCAAAACCAATCTCCTTCAGGATAATTATCCAGCTTTTGAAGACCCTTATTTCTCACACATCGAACATGATCTGTACAAAATTGATCAACATCAGTGACTCAAAAGAGAGTAATATCCACAAATTCATACAATTCTGTATGCCTAAACATGAATAGCAACTTACACTTGTGCTCACACTGACAGCAGATAAGTACACTGCTGTCTGTAAAGTGGTCTTTGTTTTTATCAAATCGGCTCTGGCCACACATTTCACAACGGCATGATGGGCAAAACCAGTCACCATCTGGGACCTCCTGTTTAAGCAATAGAACGCAGTTGGTATCAAAACCAGGTGTAGAGATATTATGCAAACATGCTCTCCCCCTCTCACTTTCTAACCAATATAATTGAAATTTGGACCCAGAAGAGGACAAAGAAACAGAAGTAGGATACAGCAATGAAGAAAATTTTTACCTTCATTCCAAGGCAACCAGAATGAAATGAAGATGGGCACTCATCACAGAGAAGTAATTCACCTCCATAATGGCACACAGAACACACATAGTCGTTTGTGCCCAAATGACTGTCCTTCTTCAACGAACGTGGTCTATTATTCGTGCTTCTTACACTATTTTTGAGTTTCATCTGCAATTGACACTCAAGAAGAGATCTCCCATCTTCCAAAAATATGTTTGCAGAAGGTCTGTGACAACTGCTTCCAGCATGCACCTCAAAGCTACTAATTCCATAAACTGTTTGGCAGCAACTGCATTTGATCCCTTCACGAGTGATCCGCCCTTCTGCCAATGGACGACCATCTTTTTTCCCACGATACTGCACTTTGGTACGGGGCAGAACCACATTATTGTCTATCAACCAAGATAGCACTGTTCGAGGTGTATGATACAAGGAAGAAGAAATAGCTGCCTGCCGAGCTCTTTTGCCTGATCGCAGCACACGAGCTGAGGACTGAAATTTTATACAATCTGTTACTCTACTTAAAGATGTGGATTCATTTCCTTTCTTCCGCATGTTGCAGCCACCTGCGTATATCTCGTTTCTGTCACCATGATTACTCCTCTTCTTTCTTCTTATGATGATTTCACGAACTTTGGCTTTGTGAAGTTGAGCAGGTTCTTTCGGAAGTGACATGACAGAAAATGTCTCCGTTGATAACTTCTTACATGAACTCCTCCCAGGTGCTAAATTTCCCTGGAATTCCAGATTTGATGGAGAAATTAATTCAAGTAACTGACCCTCAGCTTCCAACTGCTCCAGCCACCCTTTGCATGCCGTTAGAAGAGAATTAAATTGTTTCCCATTAGGAGAACGGTACCGCAATTCTCTTTTGTTGTTTCCTTTCCAATGATAATATATTTTCCATCCTATTGCAGCTAGGTGCTGCTTAGCTTTCAGGATCATATCACTCTTTAGCCCACGGTTCAACTTGTCATAAGTAGGATTGTCTGCTGAAGAACAATAATCAATTACCGCTTGAGGGCAGAATTCAGGATCAATGATTGGTTCTTGAGAAGGAGAGGGCTGCGCTTTTGCCATCCATGTAGACCGCTTGAGGTCATCAGGTGAATTATCATATGAAGTTTTTTGGCCTTCTGCAAAAGTTTCCGACTTTTCCAACATATTACAAACTTGACGAAGTGAGTGAAATATCTTTCCATTGGGAGCAATGTACCGCGTCCTATTTTGGTAACTCTTTGCTAGCTCAATTTTCCATCCTAAAAACAATAAATGCTTCTTAAGTTTTTGTGAGAGTGACCTATCGTTCGACATCTGATTCTTATTGTACTTAGAAATTGCATCAGGACAAAACTCAGCTATATCGTCCATGGCCTTCCATTCAATTCGCTTGCTCTTTCTAGAATCTATCTCATTGGAAGGCTCAAAGTCTGTGAAACTCAATCTTTTATCCTTAGTAGTTGAGAAAGTAGCAGAAATTTCATTTTTAGGGGGATGTAAAACAGACAAAGCAGTAGGTGATACAGATGGTTGTTCTTCTTGGCTTGGCAGAACTGAGCTAAACATAACATTACCACTCGGTGGAACATCCTCCGCGATTGGTGCAAAACCGTCTGAAACAATTTGCTTTTCAACAGGCTGAAGACATGACACATCCTGATCCATAGCCGAATTGCATATGGCTTCAATAAAGGGTACAATGGCCGAGTTATCGAAATATGTTTCAACATTCAGTATAGCCTGGAGAGCAGGTTCTGAAAATTCAAGCAATTGGCCTCCCCCTACAAAGTCTGGTGAAGAATTCAACTCATAAAATATTTGCTTGACGGTTAACATGGTGTTGTCAAGCACAACTTCCTTGATCAAGATCCTCCAGATATCCCTCGAAGTAGATGTCCACTCCTTAAGATTGTCATAGCCATTCTTCTCCCGCACTTCATACCAAATTTGTTTCACCGAGACTAAAAGGGGGTGCAGAGGCTCAATCTCCTCAATTATTTCAAGAAACATCCAGCTACCACGAGGCTTCCATTCTTCCGAAACCTCATCCCAATCTTGAGTTATACGTAGATTGGCGACTTGAGCCTTCATTTCATCACCCATATCTGGAAAGAAAATTCTCCGGTCCTCGGTGCCATCTTCATGGTCAAAAATCACACCTTCCCACCAAGCATCCTGATAAAATAAATCAACACATTGTCCATAAGGTAGAGCCCATCTCCCAAATTGAATTGGAGGCGGCAAAGGCCTAATGATACCACGATAGGTAACTGGCGCCTTATCAGCAGGAATAACCCCATCAACCATGGGAGAAACATTCACAGACTCGATCAAGTTGATGGAACCGTCATCACATAGAAGGTGATCGTACTGAACATGACGAACCAAATCATCAGAAGCAATCACGGTAGCCAAGTGCCATGAACCCAGGAATCCATTTTCAATGCTCCTAACCTGCATAAAAATCATAATAATGTTTCAGATATAAAAAAAACACGAAAACAAAAAGCTTTTTTGACGGGTTACTGAATAAAAATACTGAAAGCGCCCTTTTGACCACATTGATGCTGAGAAAATACGCTTTACACGTACCCAAGAAAAACCCAAATAGGAAAAAAAAAAGTCAGTTATCACTCATTTAGTAGTTCAAGGCTTTTCAGTAGAGTAAAGAAAACCCGCATGCAATCGCAATACAGCTTATTACCCATAGTGATATAAAATTTAAGGCAAAAAAGAATGTTGGAAAATTCAAACCCGAAATTAAAGAAATCCAAAACACAGAACGAATACATGAAAAAGAAGCATACCTCGACTTTTTCATCAACTTGGAGTTTGGGAGGAGTTTTGATGTTGATGGGTTCTTCAATGATGGCCATTAAACATAACTTCAGATCAGCGGTCGATTTTCACAATGTCTGCCTACTTAATTATTCTTGTGTCAAACACTGCTCTTTTTGTGTCAATGCCTCTTATATTTCTCGTCTTCCACAATTCTCCTTGCGCCTCCAAAGAAACTTTTTTCCTTTTTGTGTGCAAATAATTTCACGTCTAAGGGCTGGCTGCTCTTTAATAAATATAACCCTGTAATATTGATGGGCTTTTTAGCTTTTAATTAAACACCCTTTCAATAGTATTAAATAATTTTTTTTTAAACAAAAAATTTGGGTTCTACCCATTCATATACTGTTACAGAGTTAGCCCTCTATGTGAAGTCTACGTGGAACTTATTTAGTGGAAGCAGCAGCTCACAAGCTCCATGCATGCCTATCCAATATTTTATTCAGTTTTACTTAACCCTTTATAGTACGTTAAGAGCATGTTTGGATGAGTTTATTTTAAGTGATTTTAAAATCAAAATAGTTTTTAAGTAATAAGTTAGAAATAATTTTTAGCTTTTGACTTATTTTTATTATTTTTAACTTAAAAACAAGTGCTTAAAAGTATTTTTTTATTTTATCCAAACACTACATAATGACTTAAAAATTACTTTAGCTTAAAAGCACTTAAAATAGGGATTTTTTCCTTCCTATACCATATATGAAACCTTATTACCAAAAATGTGCATATTTTTATAATTACCCGCCATGTTTACATTTTTCCTACAAAATTTATACCATTAATTAAATACCCAACATTAAAAGCTGATTCCTTCCAAATTAGGCGCCTACAAACCTGGGACTAAATATTTAAATTGATTATAGCGACGTTAATATCTAATTTGAAACAGAAATCACGAATTAGACGTTATCTTCAATTTCAAATCAATCATTCTGCAAAAACGCTGTTCGTCGATATTTTTTCATAATCAACAAACCAAAAAACCGACAAAAATTCAACAAATTCAAAATCAAATTGTAGCTACTCTGTTCTGCCATCTACTATGTTCTTCGACTTTTTTTTTTCCAGATTTCACTCAAGTGTAGTGAAGTGAAGAAGAAGGAGCCGCTATGGCGGTCTGTCGCTGAGAGCTTTTAGAGGGGGACGTCCAGCTTTCTTTTTTTTCGCTAGGGTTACATGGGGAAAATCTGATTATAAAAAATGGGTCTCATCTCTGTATTTTTTTTAGAAGAAAAAGGAATGGAGAAGAGGAAGAAAGGGGAGGGGAAAAACTGCGATGGTCTTAGGAATTAGGGGGAGCTGATTAAAATTGTTATATTACAAATTCTATGAAAGTCTAATTTTATGTTAATATCTACAAAATTCCTACATTTATCTACAAATAAACTACAAATAAGTTTAAGTATGTATAAAGCAGTATTTATTTTTAAGGGTATCTACAAAATTACTACATTTTATATTACAATTAAATTACAATCTATGTTGAAAAAAATGTTGACTACAAAATTTTCTCTTCATCTACAAAATTTCTACAAAAAAACTACAAATCAGTTTAAGTATTGTATAAATCTGTATTGTTTTAAGGGTATCTACAAAATTACTACATTTATACTACAATTAAACTACAATCTATGTTGGGGAAAAATATTGACTACAAAATTTTCTCTTCATCTACAAAATTTCTACAAATAAACTACAAATCAGTTTAAGTATTGTATAAATCTGTATTGTTTTAAGGGTATCTACAAAATTACTACATTTATACTACAATTAAACTACAATCTATGTTGGGGAAAAATATTGACTACAAAATTTTCTCTTCATCTACAAAATTTCTACAAATAAACTACAAATCAGTTTAAGTATTGTATAAATCTGTATTATTTTTAAGGGTATCTATAAAATTACTACATTTATACTACAATTAAACTACAATCTATGTTGAAAAAAGATGTTGACTACAAATTTTCTCTTCATCTACAAAAAAACTACAAATCAGTTTAAGTATTGTATAAAGCTGTATTGTTTTTAAGGGTATCTACAAAATTACTACATTTATACTACAATCTATGTTGAAAAAAAATATTGACTACAAAATTTTCTCTTCATCTACAAAATTTCTACAAAAAAAACTACAAATCAGTTTAAGGTTTCAGGGTGAAGCTTAGTCTTTAAAAGTTGAATCTTTGAATCAAAGTCAGAAGAAGGGGTAAGGGGTTGATTGGTTTTAGGAGTGATTTGAATTCGACAAGCACCAGAGAGTGAAGAAAGAGAGGATTTTGAACAAACCCAGTTGGGAATTTTCTTGGGAAGCTTTAAAGTTGAGAGCTTTATCGCCATTAAAGTTGCTCAGTCGTCACTTGTATTTCAACGGAAAAAGAACATTATAAATGGAAGGTAAATACTGTATAGAATTTTGAGATGGACAAAATACGAGAATTAAGCAAGGTTGATGTGAAAGGGAGGATGCAGAAAAATAACATAGAACTGAATTGTGAACAGGGAACATAATCAGGGGAACATAATCGGTAAAGGGAGCAGACAAACCCAGAACACTAAAAAAATAGACTACTAAAAGAGTATTTTCTCTTGGGAGAATGGGCAATGCAATTTTGTTTGGTTTCAGAATAGGGAAAATTGTAAAAAGAACGTGGGTATGGGTAAAAACATGGGTGGGGTGAGGAGTTAGGAGAGAGAAACGTGGGATATATGGACACCTTTAATTAAGGAGTAAAAAACGTCCAATTAATTAGACCCTTAATTAAGTATGGTATATAATTAGTAATTTGGTATACTAAGTGTAATTAAGTCAAACCTTAAACATTGAGGGTAATAAGGTTTCCTATGTGGCATAGGAATGTAAAAATCTCCTTAAAATAAGGCAATTTAAACGGGCTCTAAGTTTTATATTACATACATAGTAATACCTTTAACTCATCAAGTTACATAATTTACTTTATAATAAAGGAGGAAGGACAGAGACCATCTTTGCCTTATTAGGTTCTGATTACTTAACATCTTCCTAAACAATCAAAATGACAATAAACATCCAATATTAGTGTTAGTTCCTTAAAGACATATACACAGGAAAAAAAAACTGATAACAATAGAAATTATTTTTAAATAAGAAATTTTACCCCCTACAGCAAAGCTTAACACCTTATTTATTTTAAATAAATACCATTTTAAAAATTATATTATATAGCTATCTTTTACTGTTTATAGCAAAATATCTAATTATGATTACATCCTACCCTTAAGCCACTATATACGCTAATTATTATTTTTCTCTCTCCTTTTTTAGATTTTTCTCTCACATAATTACCGGTAAAACTCTCTCTCCATCTCTCTCTAATTTGATACACGCTATTCTTTTCCCCCACAAAACCACGATTCTGCAACTGAAATTATCTCCCACCCACATCGCCTAGGTCTTCACCATTCTCAGTCACCATGTTAATTTCATACACAATATCTACATTGTTTCTCTCAACTCTCGTTTGTTTTTTTATACAAATAGTTGTGGTAAGTATTTAGCTTCTTAGAATTTCGCTTGGATTTTGTATTTTGTTTGTTTTCTTAAACAATAACCATTGTTATTGTATAACCAACAGAAAACTTGAGATTTTTCTCTCCAATGTCGGATTCAACATCCCACAAGAGGGTTACCAGAGGTATACCCACCAAAGTACTCAATTTTGATGGGCCATCTTTCTCTTTGCAAATCACTCAAGCGGAATTGGAGTTTGTAGGTGTATCAACAAATACAGCTTCAGAGAGAAGAACTAAAATACACAATGACAATTGAAAGAAGTTGTAACTACCCGGCCGATCGTTACGTAGAACATGCATTATTATTACTGTTTCTGCTTTTTCATAGCTGGGTTATACTGTTCATGATGTGTTAGAGTTGGTTAGCTTGGGTTCGGAATGGTTATAGAAGGAATTGAGACACTTAGTCTCTAAAAGTAGCTTTAGAGTTGGAAAAGTCAACTAAGAGTTGACTTATTGGTAAATGATCTCGGAAAGAGGATATGGCTCGGATAGCTTCGTTAAGCGATTTGGGACTTAGGAGTGTGTTCGGAATATTTTTGTGATGTCCGGTGTAGAATTAGGCTTGAATTGGCGAAAGTTAGTTTTTGGCGATTTGCGGTTGGCAGTGAAAAATAGGCTATCGGGGTCGGAATGGAATTCCGGAAGTTGAAACAGGTTCATAATGTCATTTTGGATATGTGCGCAACATTTGAGGTCATTCGAATAAGTTTTGGCGTGGTTCGGCATCGAGTGTGGATTTTAGAAATTTCATAAATTCTTAGACTTGAATCTATGCATATTTGATGATTTTGATGTTATGGGATGTGTTTTCGAGGATCGACCAAGTTTGAATGAAGTATTAGGGTTGGTTGGTATGTTTGGTTGAGGTTCCGGGGGCCTCAGGTGTGTTTCGGGTGCCCTAACGGGCATATTTTTGTCTAAGTCTTTTGCTGGTTTTGCTGGTTTCACATCAGCAGGTGTTTGTTCTCTGCGATCGCGTGAGTAAGTCCGCGATCGCGTAGAGTTAAGTGGAGGCGGTCAATAAACGTTCTTCGCGATCGCAAAAGTTCAATCGCGATCGCAGTGCGTGGGAATCTTGGCCTTCGCGATCGCAGGTCCTGGATCGCGATCGCGTAGAGTATCCTAGGTCTGAGGGAGATCCAATATTTGTTCTACGCGGTCGCGTGGACCCAACCGCGATCGCTTAGCTTTGAGCCGTATAGATCCGCGATCGCAGACCCAGTGTCGCGTTCGCAGTGAAGGAATTAAGGCGCGTGGAAGGAAACTCATCGCGTTCGCGACTATACGTCCGCGATCGCATAGAAAGAATCACTGGGCATAAACACCATTAGAGAGCTCAGGAGAAGGAGGTTTTTGGAGAGATTTTCAGTGGGAATCTTTTGGTAAGTGTTCTTCAATCACCTTTAGTCTAATTTCACGAATTAGTATTAATTTTTACCATGTAAATTGAGGAATCAAAGTGGGAATTGGGGAAAAATGGGAAGAAAAGTTGGGAAATTCTTTTGATAATTTGAAGGGGAATTTGAGGTCGGATTTTGGTAAATTTGATATGGGTAGACTCGGGGAAGGATAAGGATTCCAGTTTTGTAAATTTTATCAAATTCCGAGACGTGGGCCCGAGGGTCGGGTTTGACCAATTTCGGGAGTTTTGAGTATTTTTGATGAATTTCGATGGGGTTTCATTCCTTAGCATATTATAATGGTATAAATCTGATTGTTGGTAGATTTGGAGCATCCGGAGGCCGAATTTAGAGGCAAGGGCACTGCAGAGTAGTATTTTAGCCGGTTTTGAGGTAAGTAACGTTTCCAATCTTGGAACTAAGGGTTCGAAACCCCAAATTATCTGGTATTTGATGTTAATTGAGCTGACGCACGTGCCAAGTGACGGGCATGCGGGCATACACCGAATATTTGTGGCCTGACTCATCCCATGGCACTGGCTAATGGTTATTCCAGGCTGATACTTGTACTGTGAAGGTGGTATTTACCTAGAATATATTAGAAATCATGTTAAGTATAAATGCTAAGGCTTCACGCCAATATGTTCAGACCGGAATGGTCAATTATTGCTATCTCTATCTGTGAATATTTTCTTTCATGTACTCGGTCCTGTTATTGCATATGTTTCATGCCTCAGTCTCAGTAATTGTTAGTTTATTTATCTGTTATCATTGTTTTGGGATGATTCTTATATCTGTGAGCCTTGGGAGTGAGACTGAAAGGTATTGACTGAGTGAGTCCTAGAGCCTGGTATTGAGACAGTTATGAGATCGTACTGCACACCGCATCGATCCTTGAATCATGCCTTCGTTGGCTTGATATAGCGCTTGGGCTTATAGGATCCCCTCCGGAGTCTTTACACTCCCAGTGAGTGCACAGATATTGAGGGATGGATTTTCCCTGGGAATGGATCTTGTCCGAAGTAATTGATATATATGTTGAGGGATGGATCGTCCCTGGACATGGATCTTGTCCGAGTGATATGTTCCGGAGATGGATCTTCTCCGTGGGGCTGGACCGGCCTTTTTCCTCAGTACTCGGTGACTACGTCACTTGTGTTTACGTATAATCCGGGATGGACTTTCCCTGGGCTTGGAGGCCAATTCTAGTACTGAGTGGACTTCTTTGTGTGAGTTGGGATATTGTGTACCTATCATTTCTGATTCTTTACGATCATATGCTGGCATATAGAGTTTACAGACATAATTTGGTGCATCTTGCTTATTTTTCTATTATATTACCGTCATGTCCAAGTTATATATTATTGTTCATAAACATCAGAGGTTTAGTCCTTCACTACCTCTCAGCCTGTAGTTTGGGTTCATTACTTCTGAGTTGGTGTACTCACGTTATACCCTGCACCTTGTGTGCAAATCCAGGTACATCGTGACTCGACTCTGGTCATTGAGTAGCTGACAGTTTCCATCAGAGTTGTCGAGGTAGCAGCTGGCGACCGTGATCTCGTCATCTCTTTCCTATTCTACCTGTCGTTATTTATTTTTCAGACTATGTTGGTCATTCCTCTTTCATTTATATTATGTATTAGCAGCTCATGACTGTGTGACACTAGATCCGGGATTGTAGGATTTGAGTTTTGTTTTCATAAATAGTTCCAACTTCAGGTTTCTTATTGTTATTATTTTCAGACTTATTAAAAATGGTATTTCACTGGTAATTGGACCTAGTTTAGAAATAAATGGTTGGCTGGCCTGGTTCCACGACAGGCGCCATCACGACTCCGAAACTGGGTCGTGACAAGTTGGTATCAGAGCTCTAGGTTTAATAGGTCTCACCAGTCATGAGCAGGTTTAGTAGAGTCTTGCGGATCGGTACGGAGACGTCTGTACTTATCTTCGAGAGGCTACAGAACCCTTAGGAAATTCCACATTGTTGAATTCTGTCGTGCGACCTTGTTGAATTCTGAAGCTAAACTTCTGTTATTTTCATTCTCTCATAGATGGTGAGGACTCGTGCTACCGTTAATGGTGATCAGACACCAGCAGGACCAGCCAGAGGTCGAGGCCGTGGCAGAGGGAGGGGTGCAGCCCGCACAGCAGTCGGGGCAGCACCTGTGGACCCTCCCATTGCTCAGGATCAGGTCCCCGCAGCTGAGATTCCAGTGGGGCAGGCTCAGGCACCAATAGTGCCCATTGTGATTCCGGGTCTTCAGGAGACCCTAGCCCAGATCTTGATGGTGTGCACCAGCCTAGCACAGGCCGTCGCTATGTCCACTACTGCCACTACTTCTCAGGTCGGGGGAGGCATTCAGACTCCAGCTGCCCGGACACCTGAGCAGGTCACCCAGGGACTTCAGACACCTAAGGCAGTCCCAGTGCAACCGATTGCTCCGGTACAGGATTATGAGGTCCCAACTTTAGCCGATGATGAGCAGCGTAGGTTGGAGAGGTTCAACAGAATCCAACCTCCGACCTTTAGTGGTACAGAGGGCGAGGATGCCCAAGCCTTCTTGGACAAGTGTGAGAGGATACTACGCACATTAGGGATATTAGAGGCCAGTGGGGTCCCATTTACTACCTTCCAGTTTTCAGGAGCTGCACTTGCTTGGTGGGAGGCCTATGAGAGGCGTAGACCCGCTGATGCAGCGCCCCTCACATGGCATCAGTTCTCCATTCTCTTTTTGGAGAAGTATATACCGCAGTCCCGCAGAGAGGAACTGCGTAGAAAGTTCGAGCAGTTGCGTCAGGGAGACATGACCGTGATGCAGTATGAGATGAGGTTCTATGAGTTGGCACGTCATGCCATTTGGCTAGTTCCCACAGATAGAGATAGATCAGGAGGTTTGTTGATGGTCTCATTTACCAGTTTCAGATCTTTCTGACTAGGGAGAGGGTATCTGGCGCTTCTTTTGAGGAGGTAGTTGACATAGCCAGGGAGATTGAGTCCGTGCGCCGCCAGTAGCGTGTTGAGAGGGAGGCCAAGAGGCCTCGAGGGTCTGGTAGCTATGGTGGTGTTCACTCACGAGGTCAGTCTCATCATAGCAGAGGCCGTCCATTCAGGCCTCCTCAGCCAGCTCGTCCAGTTTACAGTGGTGCTTCATCAGGAACGGTCCCCGTAGCTCTCATCCGGGTCGTTCATCATTTAGCACCCTCCCAGCCCATAGCTCATCTCGGCTACCACCAGTTCAGGGTTCTTCAACACATGGCTCTTCTAGTAACTATTCTGGTTCTAGGTGTTCCCTTCAGTCCCTACCGTCTTTTGCTGAGAGAGGTTGCTTCGAGTGTGGATATCCGGGTCATATCAAGAGGTATTGTCCCCGCCTTTCTGGTAGTTCATTTCAGCATAGGAGCCTGCCTCCAGCTTCAGCACCAGTTTCTACACCACCCACTTAGGCAACCAGGGGTGGAGGCCAGTCACTCAGAGGCCGCCCTAGAGGGGGAGGTCGATCAGGTGGAGGGCAGGCTCGCTTCTATGCACTCCCAGCCAGACCAGATGCCATAGCTTCAGATGCAGTGATTACAGGTATTTTCTCAGTCTGCCACCGAGATGCTTCAGTATTATTTGATCCTGGTTCCACGTATTCATATGTTTCATCATACTTTGTACATTTCTTGGATATTCCCCGCGAGTCTTTGATTACATCTGTTCATGTCGACTCCGGTGGGTGATACTGTTGTGGTGGACTGGGTAGGGGTGGGCATTCGGTACTTCGGTTCGGTATTTAAGAATTTCTGTTCGGTATTTCGGTATTCGGTTTCTCAATTGTGTATACCAAATACCGTACCTAAATATTTCGGTACGGTTCGGTATTTCTTATTTCGGTTCGGTACAATTTCGGTTTATTATTCGGTAATAAAAAACAACAAACTACACTAAATATATGTAATAACTAAGACTGTTTTTACTAAGTACTAACTTAATAAAAACATGAAATCTACGTACACTAATCACTTTGATTGACATCACATCCAAATTCCAATATACAGTTATACTTTTGCGAATGAAAATGAAGAAAAAAATCTAATCAAACACATAAATTACTCCATGAGACCGTGACAAATTTTTCTACTATCCGAATAAGTTCAATTTGTCTCGGTTATAACTGCTGGAAAGGCTACTGCGGTACATGTTCATCAACACTGAAGTACTGAACTCATTAGTCAATAGTCATTACTCAGCACATGTTCATCAACACATAAATCTGGACAAAATCGCACACTGCATTACAGTTACAGACTTACAAATACCAGTTACAACTTACAAATAACAGAATGCTCAATTACAGTCCAAATGTCCAATTGTTCTGTTACAATTTACAAATACCAGTTACAGACTTACAGTCCAAATTACAGTCCACTTAACAAACACTAACAGTATGCTAAATTGCTATTTAGGAGCACTAAAATGGAGCATAACATAACAAAAAATCAAAAATACTGCAAATCTTTTCTTTGAAAATGGCCAACCGAG
>MDKH01187490.1:0-34144 GCA_005239495.1 Nicotiana undulata
TTACCCCTTGGGGGATGTTTTTACTATTTTTCTCACTGATATGTTATGATTTTACACTCAGTCTTTTTCCTGTGAAATTATTTTGACCCTCAGAGTATTTTGATACTATTTCTTGAAAATGAAATACTGTTTTGGGTCGAGAACCCGGTATGTTATGGCCTAAGGAAAAATCGAGAGTGTCTGACTGAGTGAGGCTTTCAGGCCTATATTGTGAGGATATGAGGGAGGCTTTCAGGCCTATATTGTGAGGATATGAGGGAGCCTTTCATGCCTATATTGTGAGAGGCTTTCAGGCCTATATTGTGAGAGGCTTTCAGGCCTATATTGTGAGAGGCTTTCAGGCCTATGTTGTTATAGCGCTTGGGCTGTAGGAGCCCTTCTGGAGTCTGTACACACCCCCAGTGAGCGCAGGTACCTACTGAGTGATGATGATTGCCCGCGGGGCTGACACTGAGTGATTGTGAGGATGCCTGATAGGCTTATACAAAGTGATTGTGAAAATGCCTGATGGGCAATGGTTACGAGAAATGATTTTGGCCGGAGGGGCAATTTTATGAAAATGATTTTTACTGAGTTTTTGAACTATAAATCACATGTTTTCAAACTGGTTCTTATTGAGGATTTTACTGAGATGTATTGATATTATACTTGTTTCAAAAGATTTTCTAGCAATTGGTTTTCAAACTTATGTAATTGTTGTATACTTTTGGAGACGTGATGTTTTACCGTTTTTGCGAATTGGTGTATCTGTACTGTGTATTTTATATTTCTCAGACTCCCTGTGCCTCTGTGCACAGATACAAGTATCAATTTGGAGCAGTAGCTGCCTTGATCGTTAGCATCAGCTTTTACGGGATTTCGAGGTAGTTGTCCAGCGTCCACAGCTTCTCCATTTTTCTTCCTTGATTAGTATTAGAAATTGATTCATAGACATTCATTATTACACTAGCAGAGTTAGATTTATTTCTTTTTAGATTCTCATGATCAGTGACTCCAGTCTTGGAAGGTTTTGTTTAGACTATTATTGGGGTGTTAAGACTTTAATGAAGTTATTTATTGCTATGTTTGCTGTTATTGTTGAATCATGAATTATTATAATTGAACAAATGCGTAGTAGTGTGATGGTTGGCTAGCCTAGTTCCACGATAGGCGCCATCACGACATGTTAGGATTTGGGGTCGTGATATACTCTAAGGAGACGCACATCCTAGTCGAGTCTTTAGTTCATTCTCATCATTGCATCTGTAACATAAGTGGTCTACAGTTTTGCTAACAACTCACAAGTCTCCCGAGTGCAAACTGGGGCAGAATATTTTGTTTGTTTTGTTGTTTTGATTGCAGGCACCCACCTGGAGAATGAGTGAATTCATTCTAAATGTTATTTCAAAGTTCAAGTCAGTTGCAAGCACCCACCTGGAGAATGAGGGAATTCTGTTGCGACCAAACACACACGCAAGTACACGTGGTTGCCAAGTAATAAAGTAGTGAGTAGAGTATCGTCCCACGAAGACTTATGATTAATTTTTGACAAAATTAACTCAATTAACTTATCAGTTCAAGAACTTTAACACAAGAGATATGATGAATTAATTTGCTACCTAAGAATACCAAGTAATTAATTCACTAAAAATCAACCAAAATGAATAGCAATTTCGATTAACAATTAATAGAAGGGAATATTCCAGGGTCACAGGCTACTTAACACTCGAGTTATGTTCTTGGATTAAAATAACTAGTTGAATTATCTGGATCGTTGAATGACAAGGTTTATGTTACTCGTAAGAATTTTTCGAATTCTTACTCGCCTATTCAAGTTAACTTAATGCATATATGTCTATGGAACCAAGATTAACAAAAATGCAATAGCACTTCCTATATTTCAACCAAGCAAAGAAATTAGGTATATGTCTATCCTAATTGCGAATCCGTTCCCCGATGCCCGGGTTCAAGAACTTGCTCTATTTAATTCTATATGCAATATAGATTTCCCACTTTCGAGTTCAACTCTTGATTCGTGGATGGTATTTCACTGTTAGCTACTCAGTAAAATAATTAAGAACAGAATTAAATAAACAACCCAATATGATAAAATCAACTTCGTTAAATTAAACTTTGAAAATAACTTTCATGTTTTACCCATGACCCTAGAACAATAGGGTTCTTAGCCACATATGTTCATACAATCATCAATTATCATGTTTTGAGACATACAATCAATGAACAATAGAGAAGATGTGGAAGAATTGACTGAATTGATCCTCCCAAGTGTTTTTCCTCAATTTGCTGCCCTCCAAAATTGTCCTCCCCCTCTTGGGCGGACTTCTAATGCTTATATAGGGTTTGGGGCAATACAATCCGGTGTTTGCACTTTAGTCCCTTGAATTTACGCGTTTCACCGTTGTCGCGCCGCGGTCGCGCCAGGACCGCGACAGGCCAACCTCTCTGAATCTAGTTCTTTCTACCGCGGTCGACCGTGGTCGCGGTGGCCTGTCTCCAGATCCTGTTTCGCTTAATTTCTGGTGCACTTTGTGGGTGTTATGTGATTGGCCTCCTATTTCCATGGTTGACTCCAAAATTGCTCCAAATTACTCTTCTTGTGAGATATAACCTGCAACGCATGAAAAGCACTCATCAGAGCATTTTGTTATCAATATTCACATTAAAAGCAACACAAAATGTGGTCCATTAGGGGCATAATTAAATTATAATTTACCTATTATCAACACCCCACACTTAAAGCTTTGCTCGTCCTCGAGCAGTTAAACCTCACTTTTCGGCCTAATCATCTAGTGCACTACCCTTTAATGACACACCTGTCATTTTACCCGAAACACTCCAAGTGGTGCAACAACCACACCTCAAGTGAAGACTCTACATGCCATGTCACACTTTTGCTTACTCAAAGTACTCCAGATAGAGGTGAGGATTTACCTTTTCTGCCTGAATTACATGCCCTCACATCCACGGTTGAGAGAAGTTCCACAAATATACAATCAGAAAGAACATGAACTTTAAATGGAAAGAATTCACTCACTCTCAACAAAGAACATTCATATGTCACACCGATACGCCATAGGCTTGCCCGTAGTGTAATACTTCACTAATTGAGTCGTTCAGTCTAAGATCAACAAGTCTTTATTTGGTTGTAATGTAGGCTAAGGGACGGGTAGGATACATTTAGATATAGTGACTAACCTCCCTAAGCACTTTTAATACATTAACTTTGACATTCAGCCCGATTTCTGTGCTCAGCCCACTTGTTCTTCCACACTTTGTCTCATAATTCACTCCCACTTTTTCCTAGGTGCAACTGGCTTTTCCTTGCCACTCAATATTTAGGACTACATCTTTTCATTGTCCTTTTTTTATTATTTTTATATATCTTTTTTTTTCATTGCACCTTTCAGTCTATTTCCATGATTTCGTGTGCCGACCACACTACTACCCCACACTTTTCTTTTTATATATATTTTCTAACATTTCAAGTGCTCATAGGAGGTACACGGTTCAAACAGTCAAGCTATTCAAACACAAAATGAGGGGATCGTTATATGGTTATCAAAGAAATAGGCTATAAGCTCAAAGGGGCTAACTATGGTTTATTGCTTACAAGTGGAGATACGTTAATGCAGGCTTCACAAAAAATTTGCCTATATCCTTTCTAGTACCAAACAACTTCTATTTCGCTTCGTACACACACAAGGCAAGTTCTAGGTATCGTATGCAGACATAGAATAAGATGTAACTACTTCACACACACATGGCACATAATCCATTCCGAATTGGTTCATCGACACTCTCAAGTGAGCATTCAAGTTAGACACAGTGTGCAAAATTAAGGCATGATATAAGAGTCTACAAGTGAGCCTAAGCGTCGCACCCTCGAGTTCGTTTTGATTGTTCTCAGGTGTATCAACTCAGGGGTGCATTCTTGCCCTTACCCTTCTTTGCCCAAGAGAGTCCTAATATTCCTAAAAAAGAAAAAAAATCTACCTAACCCGGTTCAAGATAAACCCTTGGAAAAGAACAGTGGTCCAAAGAAAAACCAAGGGGGATTTACTACACTACCTAAAAAGAAAATAAAAAAATTGTTTTGATTTTTTGTTTTTTATTATGTCGACTTGAACCCTCAAGAGACCCGTCGAAAGGTGTCCATCGTCGGGCCAAGGCGATGACACAAACCAAAACTAAAAACAATCTATATACAACAATCAACTAACCAAAACAGTCATACAACAACAACACATAAGTCTCCCATCCCACACAGAAAAATCTGGCATATCCTCATGACAAATCACAATAAAAGCTCAAAGGGGTAAGGAAACATCCCTGGATTTCACTCGGAGTCGGAGACGGAGGAGGGGTCCATGTTGCAGGCCCTCCCAATTGCGCGGAACCATGCCATCATTCTGGCATATCCTCATGACAAATCACAATAAAAGCTCAAAGGGGTAAGGAAACATCCCTGGATTTCACTCGGAGTCGGAGACGGAGGAGGGGTCCATGTTGCAGGCCCTCCCAATTGCGCGGAACCATGCCATCATTCTGGCATATCCTCATGACAAATCACAATAAAAGCTCAAAGGGGTAAGGAAACATCCCTGGATTTCACTCGGAGTCGGAGACGGAGGAGGGGTCCATGTTGCAGGCCCTCCCAATTGCGCGGAACCATGCCATCATTCTGGCATATCCTCATGACAAATCACAATAAAAGCTCAAAGGGGTAAGGAAACATCCCTGGATTTCACTCGGAGTCGGAGACGGAGGAGGGGTCCATGTTGCAGGCCCTCCCAATTGCGCGGAACCATGCCATCATTCTGCTCTCGGACTTATCCTGCCGTATGGACATTGCATCCAATCGTACGTGCAGACCATCCACTAAGGTGCGCAAGTCAGCCACCTCCTCATCCAAAGTGGGTAGTCTGGCGCCCGACCGGGACCCAGAGGGTCCTGACCCATCGTGGGATCTCTGTGATGGTGCAACAGGGGGTGGGACAGCCTCATCATCATCAATCTCAATGGGCGTGGTGACATCTTTGCCCATAGTTATCTTAGCAGCTCAGAATGCAGCCTTCTTTGCAAAATTCCCATCACCAGGGTTGGTGGGCACATTTTGCCAGTTTGCACAACCTTGTGACAAGTGAGGGGAAGTAAAACCCTGTGGTTAGCAAAGGCGACCTGATAAACATTTCATCCCTAATGATACTGGCAGCATCGAAGTCCATCCTATTGACGAAGCACCACACCAACAATGCCCGCGGGCCATTCACATCAGTAGTGTTGCTAGTGGGCAAGAACCGGCTACAAATCATAGTGAACTAGCACTTGGCCTCCCAAGTGAAAGAACTAGAATGGAGTGTAATTTTCTCCTTCACCCAGATAGGCTGACCACCCAGACAGATAGATTCAATGAGCATGTTCCAATTCACCGATGGAGATTGATGGGCCTGGTAGTAATCGACTGCGCTGGTGAACTGTGGAATCTTGTAAACGTGACAAATTCTCTCCACGGAGGCCTCCACCACCTTGTCCCTAACAATGACAGAGCGGCACATATGTTCCGGGCTTCCCATAGAACTCCCGAACCATCATTATGTTGGTTGTCTCCGGCTCCTCAAACAAAAAGTCCAACCCTCGCCGCCGGATCTCCTCATACATGTCGGGGTTGTAAGCTTGGAGGGCTGCTTGGTCTACTGGTACTTCATGGACACAATTTTTGGCAGCCTTTGCATTGAATTGGTCCTCTGCTTCCTGCGACAGAAAAAGGGTGTCGTCCCAGGTAGGCGCTGAAAAGGTGCTGCCAGTTTTTCTGCACTTTCGGCGGGCCATGATTCCTGCAACCAGAGAGGGAAACAATTAGGAGAAGCCTAGCAATGTGCCAGTCGGGTGGGTACTTAGACTTCACCACCCGCTGGTTACCAAACAAACCAAACTCGCCACAAGTGGCCAATGTACATCATTAAAGGGTGCACCCATATCAAAACATACACTACAAGCTCCAACGTCACTACAGTTGCCTCAACTTTCAACAGACCAACCAGCGTAGGCCCCCATCGACAGTAATATGCCCCAATTCTTAACACAACCGACCCACATAGGCCCCCAAAATAGAGGAAAATCATTTATTTTTCAACACCCATGCCACATTAACCACCCCACCCCACACAAGATACTAAAAACTTTGAACATACCCTCAACTATCATATATTATCCCCAAAGTGGCCACACCCACCATATACAAAACAAAACTTTGTGTGGAACGACCAATATCCAAAAACCACCAAGATCTACAACAAAATAACTAAATAACTAAAACAAATTCACAAAAAAGAAAAAAAAAAGAAAAGAAGAGAACTTACTTGAGGACGATACAATGGTGGAGTTAGAGGGGGGGTGGCGTTGGGGTTGAAGAAGAAGGGGGAGGAAGGTTGGGAGTTGTTGAAGGAGAAAGAGAAGAGAACAAGAAGGAGGAGGAAGAGGCGTTGGTTTTAGTATAAGAGGGAGGGGGAAGGTTTATAGGGAGTAGTGGGGTTAATGGGTTATGGTGGGGGAATTTTTTTTTTTTAATTAAAACGAAATAAATTAAAAGAAAAACGAAAAAATTTCAAGTCAGCAGACTTACCTGAGCGCGAACAGGGTTCGTCGCGGTCGCGCCGCGGTCGCGGTGAGTTACTGAGAGGGTCTTTCACTGCGGCCGCGCCGCGATGACGATTTTCGAGGCTTGTCATCTTGGTTTTGCAATTTACTCAGATTTTACCTCGTTTTCACCTTACCAGATTTTTGTTATGCCCCAGGATTTTGCTCAACACCCTCCACAACTATCCTGTACACCAAAAACATGTTAACAAAATACTACTATCATAGGTTGCCTCCTATGCAGCGCCTGATTTAACGTCGCGGCACGACTCAACACATATGTTACGCATCGGCCAAGTCCACCGAGGTCTTATGACGTGCAATGTCACCACCCTAATAGTGCTTTATTCTCTGACCATTTACTAAGAACGTGCCATTCGAGCTCTTATCACGCAATTCCACCGCTCTGTGAGGCCTTACACTTACCACAACGAAAGGACCTGCCCAACGAGACTTAAGCTTTCCGGGGAAAAGCTTCAACCTTGAATTGAACAAGAGAACTTCCTGGCCTGGTTCGAACTCACGATGTTTAATGTGCTTGTCATGCCACCTTTTCGTCTTTTCTTTCTATAGCTTGATATTTTCATATGCGTGCAGTCGAAACCCATCAAGCTCATTTAATTGCAGCAATCTCTTTTCTCCAGCTGAATCCATCTCCATATTTAGCTTTTTAATCGCCCAATAAGCTTTGTGTTCAAGCTCAACGGGCAAATATCATGCTTTCCCATAAACCAACCTATATAGAGAAGTCCCAATGGGGGTCTTGTATGCAGTTCGATATGCCCATAATGCGTCGTCCAATTTCGCGGCCCAATCTTTTCTATTCCCGCTCACTGTTTTCTCCAAAATCTGCTTTACCTCTCTGTTTGAAACTTCGACTTGACCACTCGTTTGGGGATGATAGGCAGTAGAAACCTTATGCTGGACTCCATATTTCGTAAGAACATTATTCAGCAATTTGTTACAAAAGTGAGTACCACCGTCACTTATCAACACCCTTGGAGTCCCAAACTGTGTGAAGATGTGCTTCTTGACAAAACTTACCACCACCTTTGCGTCATTAGTAGGAAGATCAATGGCCTCTACCCACTTAGACATATAATCAACCGCCACTAGGATGTACCTGTGACCATTAGAATATGGGAAGGGTCCCATGAAATCAATCCCCCAGACATCAAAAAGCTCAACTGATAGGATATTTTGCAAGGGCATCTCGTGCTTCTTCGTGATAGTTCATGTTCTTTGGCATCTGTCACAACTTTTAACAAAGGCATGTGCATCCTTAAACAGTTTTGGCCAATAGAAACCCGATTGTAGCACTTTTTGAGCAGTCATGTCCCCATCGTGATGACCGCCATATGGTGAAGCATGGCAGTCATGCAGTATTGCATTCATCTCTTCCTCAGGAACACATCTCCGCACCAACTGATATGTGCACTGCCTATATAAGAATGGCTCATCCCATATGTAGAGCCTCACATCATGTAAGAATCTTCTTCTATTGTCAGGTGTCAATTCCGGTGGTGTCACCCCACTTGCAATAAAATTCACATAATCAGCATACCATGGGGCTTCACCTGAGGTGATTGCTAATAATTTCTCGTCGGGGAATGTTTCTTTGATGGACCCCCCAGCTACATGGCTCCAATTTTCGAGGTGGGATAAGTGATCGACCACTTGATTTTCTATCCCTTTTCGATGTCGGATCTCTAAGTCAATTTCTTGCAGGAGTAAGACCCAACGAATCAGCCTTGGATTTGCGTCTTTCTTTTCAAATAAGTACCTGATAGCTGAGTGATCTATGTAGACGATGACTTTTGTCCCCACCAGATAGGATCTGAACTTGTCAAACGCCCACACCACTGCAAGCAACTCTTTTTCAGTAACTGTGTAATTCATCTGGGCTGGATTCAGAGTCTTGCTCGCATAGTAAATGGAGTGGAATATTTTGTTTCTCCTCTGCCCCAAAACAGCTCTGATTTCTATGTCACTTGCATCGCATATCAACTCAAAGGGATGCCCCCAATCCGGGGCAACAATAAATGGAGCAGTCACTAGCTTTCCCTTCAGCGCCTCAAATGCTTTCAGACATGCATCATCAAACTTAAAGGGGACATCTTTCTCTAAGAGCCTGCACACAGGAGAAGAAACGTTCGAAAAATCTTTAATGAAACGACGATAAAAACCTGCATGGCCCAAGAAGCTGCGAATGCCTTTTACGGAGATTGGTGGGGGAAAATTTTCAATTGCCTCCACCTTTGCTCTATCCACCTGCAACCCATTATTGGACACTTTATGCCCCAAGACGATACCTTCACGTACCATGAATGGCACTTTTCCCAGTTTAGGACCAGGTTTGTCTCTTCACATCTGGCAAGTACTTTATCAAGGTTCATTAAACAATTATCGAAAGAGTGCCCAAACACCGAGAAGTCATCCATGAACACTTCCACACATCTTTCAACCATGTCAGTAAAAATAGCCATCATGCACCTTTGAAAAGTCGCAGGTGCATTACAGAGACCAAATGGCATTCGTTTGAACGCATACGTGCCATAGGGACACGTAAATGTGGTTTTCTCTTGGTCCTCAGGGGCTATAGAAATCTGATTATACCCCGAATAACCATCCAGGAAACAGTAGTATTCCTGGCCAGCTAACCTGTCAAGCATTTGGTCAATAAAAGGGAGGGGGAAGTGGTCTTTCCGGGTGGCATTGTTCAATTTTCTATAATCAATGCAAATTCTCCACCCGGTGACAGTTCTTGTAGGAATTAAATCATTATTTTCATTAACCACCACAGTCATCCCTCCTTTCTTAGGTACACATTGAACGGGGCTTACCCATTTGCTGTCAGAGATAGGAAATACAATACCTGCATCAAGCCACTTAATCACTTCTTTTCTTACCACCTCTTTCATGACTGGATTCAGTCGGCGTTGTTGCTCTACACTTGGCTTGTGCCCTTCCTCCATGAGGATTTTATGCATGCAGAAAGCTGGACTAATGCCTCTAATGTCAGACATTGTCCACCAATTTCTCTCTTGTGCTCCCGTAGCACTCTCAATAATTTTTCTTCCTGCAATTCAGATAAGTCAGAAGAAACAATAACAGGTAAGGTGTTAGAGTTACCCAAATAAGCATATTGAAGGTGAGGTGGTAGGGGTTTAAGCTCCAATTTTGGAGCTTCCTCAATTGATGGCTTTGGAGAGGGCCCACTCGGCCTATTGAGAGGCTCAAATGGGGGTCTTCCCTGCATGTACGCTATCGAACAACATGAGTGATTTTTCTAGAGAATCGTCTAGATGCACACTCGTGTCACGAAGTTTCTCATCCACCTCCAAAACAGATATCATGGAAAGCTCTTCAGAGTGGCGGGGAAGTTGGATTTCTTTGTACACATTAAAGACTGCTTCCTCGTCGACCACCCTCATTATTATTTTTCCCTCTCTCACTTTGATTATTGCATCACCTGTAGCCAAGAGAGGCCGTCCCAGTATGATTGGAACTTGTTCATCAACCTCAAAATCTAGAATAATGAAATCAGCTGGGAAGATGAATTTCCCAATCTGCAGCAGCACATCTTCAATAACTCTCTCAGGGTGGGTTATGGATCTATCAGCTAATTGTAACATCACAGTAGTGGGTCTCGGAGCTCCCAGACCCAATTGCTTGAACAAGGATAGGGGCATCAGATTTATGCTTGCCCCTAAATCACAAAGAGCACGACCCACATCAATATTGCCAATTTGCACAAGAATGGTGAAACTGCCAGGATCCTTAAGCTTTTGAGGAAGCTTGTTTTGGACCCTTGAGGTGCACTCCTCAGTAAGTGCAACTGTCTCGAACTCGGTCAATTTTCTCTTATGAGCCACTATATCCTTGATGAACTTGGCATATTTTGGAATTTCACGAAGCACATCCACCAATGGAATATTTAATTGAACCTGTCTCAACATAGAGAGAAATTTGCTGAACATGCGATCATCATTCTTTTTATGCAACCTCTGGGGGAAAGGGAGTGGTGGCCTATCAATCTCTACTGGCTCTGAACCTGCATTAGGGATCAACTCTCCTTCAGGTATAGGCTTGTCCTTTCTCTTCTTTGGCACTTCCTCTAATTCCCTCCCGTTTCTGAGTGTAACTGCATTAACTTGAGGATTTTTCTATGTATCACTAGGAAGAGCACATGCAGGTCTAGTATTTTGATTTGCTGCTAACTGCCCCATCTGCCTCTCAAGATTCCTGAAATCAGTCCTGAGTTGTTGGTAGTCAAGCAACAACTTCTTAAGCAAGTCATTCGTACTCTTTTCTGCCTGTTGGGGTGGTTTCTAGGGTTGATTGAAATTACCTTGGGGCCTATATTGATTCTGATTTTGTTGATTTACGCCCCATGAAAAATTAGGATGATTCCTCCAATTTGGATTGTATGTGTTCCCATATTGTGCTTGTTGATTCATTGGACCCCTGTTTTCCCCACATAATATACAGACTCTGGATTTGTGGGGCACATGTCACTCACATGACTGTCACCACATATCTCGCAGCAAATAGACATCTGTTGCACATGTTGCATCTGTTGTGTGTGTTGCATTGTCATTTTGTTCATCTGATTCGCCAGCTTTGCAATATCTTCTCTCATGGCTGAAATGTCATCAAGTTCCATCACTCCTGCTGCCTTTGGCTTAATTGCTCTTCTTGCATCCCCATCTCCTTGCCAATATCATTAGCAGTGAAGTTATTTAGCAAGAGTTGAATTTCACTATATGGTCTGGCCATGCAACTACCCTCACATGCTAAGTCAAGATTCATCTTTGATGCCTCTTCTAGCCCATCAACAAAAGTGTGCCCCAATACCTCATCAGTCTGACAATGATGTGGGCAGTCTCTGAGTAGCTTTTTGTACCTTTCCTAAGCTTGACGAAGTGTTTCTCCATCCCATTGATGAAACCCAAGAATTTGGATCCTCAGCGCTTTTGTCTTTTTAGTAGGGAAAAACTTGATTAAGAATTTCCTTGCTAAATCATCCCAAGTGCTGATTGAATTTGCGGGCTCTTTTTGCAACCATTCCTTAGCTTCCCCCAACAGTGAAAAGGGAAACAATGTCAGCCTGACATAGTCCTTGGAAACGTTCGGATAATTGTAAGTGTCCGTAATTTCCAAGAAGTTCTGAATATGCCTTTGCGGGTCTTCATGAGATAGACCCACATACTGCCCTGTGGACTGAATCAGTTGTACCATGTACTGTTTGAGTTCAAAATGCCCTATGATGTGAGGCTTCACGATAGCCTGAGTCATATTAGCCAGATTCGGCCTTGCTGCCTCTATCACCGGACGTTCCTCATTAACTGCCATCTCTATTGGCTGTGGTTGAACTACAGTGTCCAACTCTCCTTCTATTCTCGTTCTTGCGTCGACCTCCCTCCTTATTCTATGAAGTGTGCGTTCAATTTCTGGATCCAAAGGAAGGAGGTTGTCTGCGCTTCTACTCCTCGCATTCAAGAGAAGAGTCTGCGTTGACACAAACAAAACAAATGGAAACGTAAAAATTGTTCAAATAAGTAATAAAAGCTTAACTTAGTCAAACAACTAATTTCTAAGTCCCCGGCAACGGCGCAAAAAACTTGTTGCAACCAAACACACACGCAAGTACACGTGGTCGTCAAGTAATAAAGTAGTGAGCAGAGTATCGTCCCATGAAGACTTATGATTAACTTTTGACAAAATCAACTCAATTAACTTATCAGTTCAAGAAATTTAACACAAGAGATATGATGAATTAATTTGCTACCTAAGAATACCAAGTAATTAATTAACTAAAAATCAACCAAAATGAATAGCAATTTCGATTAACAATTAATAGGAGGGAATATTCCAGGGTCACGGGCTACTTAACACTCGAGTTATGTTCTTAGCTTAAAATAACTAATTGAATTGGGATTGTTGATTGACAAGGTTTATGTTACTCGTAAGAATCTTTTGAATTCTTACTCGCCTATTTAAGTTAACTTAATGCCTATATGTCTATGGAACCAAGATTAACAAAAATGCAATGGCACTTCCTGTATTTCAACCAAGTAAGGCAATTAGTTATATGTCTATCCTAATTGCGAATTCGTTCCCCGATGCCCGGGTTCAAGAACTTGCTCTATTTAATTATATATGCAATCTAGAGTTCCCACTTTCGAGTTCAACTCTAGATTCGTGGATGGTATTTCACTGTTAGCTACTCAGTAAAAAAATTAAGAACATAATTAAGTAAACAACCCAATATGATAAAATCAACTTCGTTAAATTAAACTTTGAAAATAACTTTCATGTTTTACCCATGACACTAGAACAATAGGGTTCTTAGCCACACATGTTCATACAATCATCAATTATCATGTTTTGAGACATATAATCAATGAACAATAGAGAAGATGTGGAAGAATTGACTGAATTGATCCTCCCAAGTGTTTTTCCTCAATTTGCTGCCCTCCAAAATTGTCCTCCCCCTCTTGGGCGGACTTCTAATGCTTATATAGGGTTTGGGGAAATAGAATCCCATGTTTGCACTTTAGTCCCTGGAATTTCCGCGTTTCACCGCTGTCGCGCCAGGACCGCGGCAAGCCAACCTCTCTGATTCTAGTTCTTTCCACCGCGGTCGACCGCAGTCGCGGTGGCCTGTCTCCAGATCCTATTTCGCTTAATTTCTGGTGCACTACGTGGGTGTTACGTGATTGGACTCCTATTTCCATGGTTGACTCCAAAATTGCTCCAAATTACTCTTCTTGTGAGATATAACCTGCAACGCATGAAAAGCACTCATCAGAGTATTTTGTTATCAATATTCACATTAAAAGCAACACAAAATGTGGTCCATTAGGGGCATAATTATAGTATAATTTACCTATTATCAAATTCATTTCAAAGCTCCAGTCAGTAGCAGGTGCCCGCCTGAAGAACGATGGAAGTCATTTCAGAATTCAATTTAGAATAAAAGATAGGAGAAGAAAAACAAAGCACCCAAAATGCAGAAGCGGAGACAAGATATGGATTGCTCAAGACATGACTGAGTCACAAGCTTTGCATGTCCCGTCATGATCCTAAGAGCTGAAGAAGAATGAACTAGCCCTGCAACTAGCAAGTGTCAAGGTTCAAATCTAAAGTCTGCATGAAGACCATTCAAGACTCAAGATCAAGCTTCAGAAAATTTATAGATAGGAATCTTGTAACTCATCTGACTTAGTTAGTCTATTTATTTTTGAATTTGATGTAATAATAGGGTCGCGGACCAGAACCTCGACGGAATGACACCTCAATCGGTTCTCCACCTCGGTATACTCCACAATTATTCTCACTTTCGAACTACACGTGGCCTGATTCCTTTATAGACAAGGATATGTAGGCAGCTCAGATACTAGGGCTCGGTCACATTCCCCTTTCTTTGTGTTTTTGGTCTCTCTAAATAAGGGTCGGGTCAAAAAAGCTGTCTCGTCGTTCTTTGTCTGAAAACTCTTCGTGTTTCCAGTCAAAGAGGGGCAGTTGTAAACATGTAATTTTTGACCCGCCCAACTTTTCAAACTAGTATTTTAAAACTACTTACTTATTTTTTCTTTTTTATAGGATTTCAATCAACTTTAGTTTTAATTTTAAATATAATTCTAAAAACACCAGAAATAATTTCATTTTAAAGTTTAGTATAAGATTTTTGATAAGTAGTACTAAATAATTTCTTCTTTCATATATATATATATATATAATGAAATCAAGAAAAAGGAATAAAAAACCCTAGGCATCATCTTCTATAACCCTTACACCCAAAATCCTAGAAGACACTCCCTAACCCCACCTAGCAGCCGCCTCCCCCATCTCCAGCCACCAGTCGCCGGACCTCCTGCCCTCACGCCTCTCTGCCCCCCAAAACCAGTGACACGCCACCGCCGGCGTCACCACGACATCTTTCGAACAACACCCTCATCTCTCCATCAGCCTCCGCGAACAACAAGCAACCGCCAGACTTCTTCCAATTTGCCGCCAATAGCAGAACCGGCGACCATAAACACCACACAAACAACCTTTCCAACTCCCTACAACCATCTCCTTCAACCTAAGTCGTCGCCGCCAAATCTTCCACCAAACTCCCTCGCCTCGCCTCGCCTCGCCTCGCCTCGCCTTGCCTCACTAGACTCGCCGGAAACACCATAGCCGCCGCCGAGATAGAGATCAGCAGAAAATCGGAAAAAAATTGATTGGAAACGAAGTTTTCAAGCTCTTTCCTTAGTATCCGATAAAATCTCAGACAAAACTACAAAAACATTTCTGTTTATTCGCTTTTAATTTCAGATTTCTATTTTAGAAAATGGGGTTTGATTAAATCGAGTTCGTCTTCGTTGTTGCTCACCGTCCGAATTCTTCGGTCGGGTTCTGTTACTCTTGTTGGAGAAATAGTCTTCAGCTTTTCGGTCCAATTCGAGTTCCGTTTGAGGTTCTGTCCGTTGTTAAGTTCCGGCTCATCAAAGTTGGATCAAATTGAGGTTCATCTCTTACTTTGATTTTGAATTTTTCTATTTGTGTTTTGTGATCAACTTTGATGATTATGAATGTTGAATGATTGTTCTGCTCGTATGTTTATTGAATTGATTGCAAGTGAATTTAGAATTTGAATTGGAATCATATGTTTAATTTGAAATGGAAAATGGGACTGCTAGTTGTTGGGTTTAAAAGAATAGTTTGGGGATATGTGATTTAAAATAAAATTGGATCTAAAAGTAATGGAATGAGGTAAAACACAAGTTGTTAGTGTTCTAAATTTATCATAGATCTTTTTATTAATTTATCGGTAGGAGCATGTTTAGGCCGACCGCACTCGGGTATGCAAACTTTAGGATTTTCCTTTTCTCTTATTTTATTTTTGAGGTAAGAGATTGTCCCCGTTAGTTGATTATTATATCTGGGGAATGCCCCGAGGACCTTGTAAATATATATTATCCGGTGAATGCCCCGAAGTACTTTGTAAATATTCTGGAGGCCGAAAGTAACTCGTAGTACTTTTGTTTTTATTTTTTACTTTCATTTTCTGTTATTAGGTGGGGACGACCTCGAGCCTCTTGTGTGTTTATTTTTCTTTTCTGTGTTTATTTTATGTCAATTTGAATTTTTGAAAATCCAACTAGATCGAGTACGCAACCGTGACTTTCACGGGACTCGGGGAATGCCTAACACCTTCTCCCCGAGTCAAATGAACCCCATTACCCTGAATCTCTGGTGTGGACTTAGTTTGGAGTCTTAAGTGTTTAAAAGGAAAAATTATTTCTAAAAAAATGGTGACCTGACATATCGAAACCAAATGTCAGGTGGCGACTCTGAGTTAATCCTTTTGAACACAATTTTGTCACTTTCTAGTTGAAAAACCCTTTTGAACTTTGCTAAATCTTTTTAATACATTTGTAAAAGGGTTTCGTGAAGTTTGTTAAAAAAAAAGGGTGTGACAAGCACAGTACGATCCTATAGCCAGGATTTCTAACATACAGTTTTGACAATACAGTACAAAACCTATAGGCATGATTTCTGCCGAACTCATCACGAATGTAAAGTAAGGACCCTTTCCCGTTTTTACCAAATACCCCAGAATTGTTACTACAAAATTATTACAGACCAATGTTAACGAATGAATTACAAAGATAAGTAAAACTATAAAGAGCCTACAACAGGGCCAAATACACCTGGATAGGCCAGGCCTTCAACTCATAACAAATCCAAAGCTCATGTTCATAGATACACAATAACCAGTGGTGAATGATTCACCAATATTCCAAAGATAAGCACACATAACCCAAATCTCTAGTGTGTCAGAGTTCCCAAGTTCTTCAAGAACCCAAGGCGGTGCTTTCATTAGAGAAAATAATCAGTAACAGTTCAAGGGAGATAAGAAACAAAACCCAAATGTGTTAGAGTTCACAAGGGTCTCACATGGACCCTAAGCAGTGCTCACACTGGGGAGGTTAAGGATAAATGGCCTTGCCTTTCAGCCGGCTAAGGATGGTGATTCAAGATAGCATAGGCAGCACATAAAAAAGTAGGCAATGGCTAAGGGACAGAATTTGAAAAGACATACTTGATTTTAGGAAGCAAATATAGCAGAGTTCAAAAACATAGAGACTTAGAGATAGGTTTATCATTTAGCAAACAATACATAGGCAAAATCACATTGAAAGAGTTAGGGAAACAAGTTGGCAGGATTTACAAAGATTTGTCATACACAAGTGTATAATACTTAACAGGTTAAAGCCTAAAAGGTCTAATTATGGTAAGTGCACAGGCCAGTATCAAGGACAAACCATTTTTACCCACATCAGGAAACAAACAACATTTAGACATGGTAGGAAAACATAAATCATAAGTACCCTAGAGTCAAGAAATCACTTGAAGGAGGTATGGAATCAAATGAACTAAAGACATGCTAAAAGACAGATTATCGGGAGACATAAGTGACAGAAAGGGCTTAGCACTGATTCGAACACATCATGGGAAACATTGCAAGATTCAGATTAGGTGAACTTGTCAATATCACTTATACGTATTATATTGTTAACATAAGATATTACTTTAAGAGATTCAATGCAAGTGCAGAACTAACAAAGTTGCATACAGGAAGCAGTTTAGAATGTATTAAGCTAAACACTTAAGAGGATTCATATTATTCAAACCAATCATGAACAATCTCGGAACTAGCAGCATTAAGTGAAATTAGAGAATTAAAGAGACTCAAAAAAACCTAAAGTTGATAGAATCATGCTTAAAAAAGAAACCTAAGCACACTGGACCATACATACAAGTCACAAATACATAAGAATGAAATGCCAAAGGTACAGTAACTCACCAGTTTAAGCGACAAAAGCAAGAATAACACCACAATAGCGAGAACCTAGAATTTCTAGCCTTGGCTTTCAGCTAGCCAAGAACCAAAGATAGAATAAGATAGCAAAGAAACCACATAGCAAAGCCTTAGTTTTTAGTAGATTATAGGGATTCTCGGTCTCCCCCTAAAGGGGAAAGGGGAGGGGTTTATATAGTTACGGAGATCGAGCAAATAAATAACGAAAAGTGTAAATCAAACACAAATAAGGAAGTATCATTATGCAGAATCAAATAAAATCAGATTTAGGGAAACAGAAATAAGCAATCCCTAATTTTAGGAAAATAAAGTATTGACAGAATATTCACACACAAAGATGAATAGAGACACAAATAGCACCAAAATTAGTGAGTCGAAATGATTAAGAAAGCAAGATCTGAATATTCTAACTCTTAAGGAAAGTGAAAAGAAATCAGCAGAATCTAAACAAGGAAAATATAACTCACACATAATAGGACGAATATAGACAAGAAAACACCCAAAATCAAATACTCAAACCAATTTTGGTTCGATTTGAAGAAAAACTATAAATCTTAGTTTTAGGGTACGTCAGAATCATCAAAATATAGACAGAATCGGACTCACACGTTGTAGAATAAACGTGTGTAGACGGAATATCGTCCAGATTCAAGAAATGGGAGTCAATTGGACCGAATCGGAGTATTAGTACTTGCCATGTTTAGGAAAGTACTAAGTAATAACATATAGAATCAACCAGTAGCGAAAATATACGGATATGGTACGTAAGTAGGAAGGGAATCCCATTAGAAGAGGGATTAGGAGAGGGGTTTCGAGAGGCGACGAGTTAGGGTTCTTCAAAGGGGGGAGAGTAGAGAGGATGTAGGGGTGTCGGGTAGGTGGAAATGGTTAGGGTTTGGGAGGGTTTGGATAATTAAGGAGAAGGGGTGAACGGGAGCTGTTGATCTCGAGAGATCAACGACAGGAATTAAAGGTGAATGGGGCGGGTTGGATAAAATGGGTACCGACCGTGTTTTGAGTCAAAGGGGTTATTGGTTTGGGCTGGAGTTATTTGGGCTAGGTATTTTAGGTATTGGGCTAGGGTTGGTCCGAAAATAGGTTTAGAAAAATAGGCTATTAGTTAAATACCCACTTTTAATTAATAAATAATTCGTAAAAATGATAAATAAAATAGTTATAATATTATTTGTTCATAAAAATGATTAAAGAAAATTATTTAACACTATAAAAATATAAAAAGTTATTTTTTGCAAAAAAAAGTAATTATAAGTATATGCTATTATTGCAAAATATGCAATTTTAATTTTAGAAATGCAAATGTAATTATATAAATGTACCAAAAATATTTAAAGCCTGACATGGATGTAAATGATGAAGTTAGGTGATAAAATCATTATAAAAAAACTTTGTGATGCAACTAATGATTATTTATATAGTAAAATGTAGGAATGAATTAATTTAAAAACCTTTTAAAATTATAGAAAATTATGTAAAATGCTTGTATGTGTTTATAAATTAAATGATGATGCATATGTACTATTTTGAAAGTATATATGTATATTTTAAAAAATTCGAGGGAAAAATTGGGCATCAACAAGTGCCCCTATTTACTCGGGAATGATGAAAGAGTTGTCGGGTAAAGAAATGATGACCGATTTTGACCGAATGGGGTGATTTGAATGATATGGGCCGCACTCTGGTTTCTGAGCTGCCTAAATATCCATGGTTGTATAGGAATCACGTCGTGTGTAGTTATGGATCCAATGGTGAAATGAACCGATGAAGTTGTTTGTAAGAGCGGACAAAATATTCCAAGTGGGATCAATTGGGATTAAAAACATGGTCAGGTCAAGTGAGACTGGGTAACGGACTGTGAGCAGTTACGTTTGAAATAATTGGAGGATATGAGCGTTGAGTGGAAACTAGAGCGAAAGTTGGTCCCATTAGGATAACGGTTACCTTCCGGATCACCTGCAAACACAATATGTGCATATAGATTTAAACATGATGCAAATTCCCTTTGGACCATGGTATTGTCTTTGGGCGGTGAGGATGACGTTCTTAGACCATGATGTCCCGGGCCATAATCTGTGCGGTAAGGGATTCACAGGCCATGGAATGATGTTCTCGGGCTATGAAGATGGTGCCTCCGAACCATGATGCCTTTGAATAATGATGTGCAAGATTGGGAGATCCTTAGGCCATGACATGGTGTCTTCCGGCTATGAGGATGATGCCTTCAGACTATGACGCCTTTGGACAAGTTGGCTATATATCAGCCCATGAGATGCAGAGACATGATGCCAGAGATAATAACAAGACAAATCTTAGTCTTCAGTAGAGTTGGGGGCAGAGCTTAGCCCCGAGAGAAGAGAATAATGCAAGGTTTAGAATAGAGCAACATTTATGCAAATGGACATGTTTCTTAGTCTCATGCAAGATTTGAGACATTGCTTAGTCCCATGCTAGGAGAAGGCAATGCTTAGCCTTATGAAAATAGAGAGGCAGGGCTTAGCCCCATGCAAGATTTAGGACAATGCTTAGTCCCATGCAAATGGAAGACAATACTTAGCTTATGCAGGATTTGAGACAGTGCTTAGTCTCATGCAAGGAAGGCAATGCTTAGCTTTATGCAGATATGGAGGCAGTGCTTATCCTCATGCAGGATTTGAGACAGTGCTTAGTCTCAATGCTTAGCCTTATGCAGGATTTGCGACAGTTCTTAATCTTATGCAAACGGAAGGCAATGGGTAGCTTTATGCAGATAGGTAGGCAGGGGTTAGCCTCATGCAGAGTTTGAGACAATGCTTAGTCTCATGCTAATGGAAGGCAATGCTTAGCCTTATGCAAATAGGGAGGCAAGGCTTAGCCTCATGTAGAGTTTGAGACAGTGCTTAGTCTCATGCAAATGGAAGAGTAATAAGTAAGAGCGAAGTATTCTTAGTTGGAGATATGTTTACGTCTGGTGATTCTGTTTTTGTGATGGTGCTTGTGGTTATGACATATTCCTGCATCCAAAGAAAATTTGTGAGTTTTGAGGGGGAGGTTGGTTCGTGCCTTTGTCTGCTTGCTCTGCTCCACTCTACCCGAGGATCCTGTTCGAGTTACCATAGGTAGCATCTGGCTAAAAATAAAGTTTCTAAAAAGTATGCATGCGTGTATGGTTTTCAAAACATAGTAATACGCAAATGAAGAAATCAATTAGATGAAGCGGTGACCTTGACGTCAACAAAGACAATGCAACTTTCTTGCCATAGAATTTTTAGGGTCATCCTCAAAATTCTGCCCCAGTTATCTAATCAAACTTCTAGTTGTTCCGCATGCGGTGTCATTGACTGAACTTGCTTCTGAATTTTGAGGGTCCTCCTCAAAATTCTGCCCCAGTTTCTGATTATGGGAAAAATGGAAATTTTATTGAATTGTAACCAAACCCACAGGGTTGCCTACGTATCCCCTCTTAAATGGGAATCATGTCAAGCGTAGTTCAATCATATCAGATGAAGAAATGTAAACAATCTAAATATAGTATCTTTTGACTGCGTCTGAGTTGATAGGTTTTTGCCAAACTTCTCCGTCCATCTCTACGAGTATGAGTTCTCCTCATGTTAGTACCCTGTGAACCATATAAGGGCCTTGCCAGTTGGGTGAGAATTTTCCTTTGGCTTCATCTTGATGTGGAAAGCTCTGTTTTAACACCAGCTGCCCCTGTGTGAATTGTCTAGGTTTGACCCTTTTGTTGAAGGCTCTGGACATCCTGTTTTGATAAAGCTGACCATGTCACACTACATTCATTCTTTTCCCATCTATGAGGGCTAATTTATCATAGTGGCTCCTTATCCATTCTGCGTCACTGAGTTCGGCTTCTTGTATAATTCTCAAAGAAGGAATTTATACCTCAGCGGGGATGACAGCTTCAGTACCGTAGACCAGCAAATAAGGAGTTGCCCCGCTTGATGTGCAGAGTGTGGTATGGTATCCTAATAAGGCAAAGGTAACTTCTCGTGACACTTCTTGTGATTCTCTACCATTTTCCTTAGTATCTTCTTGATGATCTTGTTGGTGGCCTCCACGGCTCCACTCATTTGAGGCATGTATGCTGTGTAATTCTTATGCTTGATTTTGAAAGCTTCACACATAGCTTTCATCATATTGCTATTGAGATTGGCGGCATTGTCAGTGATGATGGATTCTGGAACCCCGAATCGACAAACAATACGATTCCTGACAAAATCTGCGACGACTTTCTTGGTTACAACTTTGTAGGATGCAGCTTCAACCCATTTTGTGAAGTAATCAATGGCCACTAAAATGAATCCGTGTCCGTTCAAAGTGGTGGGTTCGATTGGACAGATGATATCCATTCCCCAGGCAGCAAAAGGCCAAGGTGCACTTGTTGCATTGAGCTCGCTTGGTGGCACCCTTATCATATCTGCGTGTATCTGGAACTGGTGGCATTTTTGGACATACCGGATGCAGTCTGTTTCCATAGTCATCCAAAAATATCCAGCCCTGAGTATCTTCCATGCTAAGACGAAATCGTTCATATGTAGGCTGCATGTTCGGACATGTATTTCTTCAAGCAATTTGGAAGCCTCTTTGGCGTCAACACACCGTAACAGCCCTAGATCAGGGGTTCTTCTATACATAATTCCTCCACTTTGGAAGAAATGATTGGACAACCTCCGAAGTGTGTGTTTCTGAGTGTGGTTTGCATGATCTGGATATTCTCCCTTTGCCAAATGTTCCCTGATATAGTGGAACCACGGATTTCCATCTGTTTCTTCCTCGACATGAGCACAATAAGCTGGCTGGTTATGGATTCTCACCGGAATGGGATCGATGAAATTCTTGTCCGGATGTTGTATCATGGAGGACAAAGTAGCTAGTGCATCTGCAAATTCATTTTGGATTCTGGGGACATGTATGAACTCTATCTTTGTGAACCTCTTCATCATCTTTTGTACGTGATGTGGATATGGTAGTATTTTGATATTCTTTGTAGCCCATTCTCCTTGTACCTGATGCACCAGCAGGTCTGAGTCACAAATTTCCAGCAATTCCTGAACATTCATGGCAATAGCCAAATTGAGCCCTAATATGCAGGCTTCATACTCCGCCATGTTGTTGGTGCATGGAAACTTAAGTTTTGTGGACAACGGTTAGTGCTGGCTGGTTTCCTATTCCAAGACGGATCCTATATCAACTCCCTTAAAATTTGCAGCTCCATCAAAAAATAGTCTCCAATCGTCGTAGGCTTCAGCAATATATTCCCCTACGAATGTCACTTCTTTGTCAGGAAAATAAGTTTTTAGTGGTTCATATTCTCGTCCTATAGGATTTTCGGCAAGATGATCTTCCAATTCTTGTCCCTTGACTGCTTTTTGAGTCACATAGACGATATCGAACTCACTCAAAAGTATTTTTCACTTGGCCAGCTTTCTTGTAGGAATAGGCTTCTGAAAGATGTACTTCGGAGGATCCATCCTTGATATGAGGTATGTTGTGTGGGCACAGAAGTAATGCCTCAGTTTATGAGCTATCCATGTCAGAGCACAGCAGGTGCATTGCAGCAAAGAGTATCGTTCTTCATAAGGTGTGAACTTCTTACTCAGATAATATATGGCTTGCTCTTTTCTCCTTGTCTCGTCATGTTGTCCCAAAACACAACCGAAAGCCCCATCTAATACAGAAAGATAGAGCAGTACTGGCCTACCAAGTTCTGGTAGGACTAGGACTGGTGGTGTGGACAGGTACTCCTTGATTTTGTCAAAAGCCTTCTGACAATCCTTAGTCCAGCTGGTTGCGGCATCGTTCTTTAACATTTTGAAAATTGGTTCACATTTTGAAAAGCGGCTGATGTAATTGAGATGTCCCAAGAAACTCATCACGTCCTTCTTGTTCTTTGGTGGTGGTAACTCCTGGATAGCTTTGACCTTTGACAGGTCCAACTCTATTCCTCGGCGGCTGGCGATGAATCACAACAATATTCCGGCAGGAACCCCAAATGCACATTTTACGGGGTTCAGCTTTAGATTGTACTTCCACAGCCGGTCAAAGAACATTCTCAAATGTGAAATGTGATATGTGGCCTTATTGGATTTGATGATGATGTCATCAACATATACATATATCTCCTTGTGTATCATATCATGGAAGATGGTTGGCATGGACCTTATGTAGATGTCCCCAGCATTTTTCAGGTCGAATGGCATCATTTTGTAGCAATGTACTCCCCATGGTGTAATGAAGGTTGTCTTTTCTGCGTCTTCCTCATCCATCTAGATCTGATGATAACCCACGAAGTAATCAACAAATGACTAGAGCTCGTGTTTGGCGCAGTTGTCGATCAATATGTGTATATTTGGTAGGGGAAATCGTCCTTGGGACTTGCTCTATTTAAATCCCGATAGTCGACACACACCCTGACTTTCCCATCTTTCTTTGGAACCGGCACAATGTTGGCTAACCAGGTTGTATATTCAACCACCCTGAGGACTTTGGCTTTGATTTGCTTGGTGACTTCTTCCTTGATTTTCAAGCTCATGTCTGGTTTGAACTTTCTAAGTTTCTGCTTTACTGGTGGACATATCATATTGGTAGGCAACTTATGAGCCACTATGGATGTGCTCAACCCGGTCATATCGTCATATGACCATGCGAAATATCCTCATACGCTTTCAGGAAACGGGTGTACTCTTCCTTATCTGACGGTGACAAATGGATGCTTATGCGAGTTTCTTTGATGGTTGCAGAATCTCCAAAGTTGACTATCTCGATCTCTTCCAGGTTGGACTTAGGTTTGTTCTCAAAGTTCTCAACTTTGACGATCTCCTCAGGTATCACATCTTCTTCTTCTATCTCTTCCAAATCACTATCCTTGTGTTGCGTTGTCTCATTACATGTCACAGTCGTTGGTTCGTCAAGGTAAGAAATAGTAATGTTGTAGAGGAAAAATATGAAAGATAGTGATAATAAAACATCAGATTATTGATAAATGCTGAAACTTTAAACAAAGTAGCGTTTAAATGACTTCAAACAATGTTTTCCAAAAAACAATACTGAAAGAAAGATGTTTTTAAAACAAAATACTTAAAAGAATTGTTTTTCAAAAAACACTAGTAGCCATGCTACCCCGAGACTCGTCTAGCCCTGGATGGTGTTGTGGTCCAATTTTCGAGAACTGCTCCCCTCTCCACTGTCTGGATGACGAGGCCTTCTTCCTCCTCCTCCTCAACTATCACATTGCAGTCCATGTCTTCATCTTCCAAGAACAGGTTCCTTAGACCAGCCAAGGCTTCTTCTTCTTCTTCTTCAAATCCCCATATTGTATCGGCCTGATGAAAGGATTGACTCAAATGCGGCACTAGTTGCTCAAGAGGGTAATAGGGACCAGGACATGGGGGTGACCAATCATTATATTCTTGCCAAGTATACGGATATCCAAGCCCAAAAGTTGTACCATGATATTTCAGCTATATTGGCATGGTAATGCCTTGGAGTTTCTTCCCGAGTCCTTTAGTTCATACCCCGACCATGCTAGTATGCTTTCTATTTTGTTGCTCCACCATTTGTCTTTCTCAATCGCATTGACGCGCTCGATGCAGTGATAAGTCTCTCCAACCAACTTCCTTCTATTCTCCACGACCGGAACAGTTTGGTTAATATAAATGGGATTGCTCCCATCTCCATGAATGATTACTTCCTGATGATTCCATTCAAATTTCATAGCCTGGTGCAAAGTAGATGCAACAGCCCCAGCGGCATGTATCCAAGGTCGTCCCAACAACAGATTGTAGGAAGCAGATATGTCTAGCACTTGAAATTCAATATCGAACCAGGTCGTACCTATCTGTAAGCATAAATTGATTTCCCCAATTGTATCTCTTTGTGACCCATCGAACGTATTCATATTCATAGTCCTCGCTCGTATTTCATGCAAACTTTTACCCAACCTTTTCAGAGTTATCAGCGGACAGATGTTGAGGCTGGACCCTCCGTCTATCAAAACCCAGGCAATGAATTTATCCTCGCATTGTACTGTGATGTGCAGTGCCCTATTGTGGCTTAGTCCTTCTGGTGGCAACTCATCTTCGTGAAAGGAGATCTTGTGGCTCTATAGTACTTTCCCTACCATGTTTGCCATTTCCCCTTTGGTGATGTTGTTGGCCACGTAAGCCTCATTCAATACCTTCATCAAAGCATTCTTATGCGCCTTAGAATTTTGCAGCAGTGATATGATGGATATCTGGGCGGGAGTTTTGTTCAGATGATCCGCCACAAAATATTCCATTGCATATACCTTTCTCCAGAGATCATTTGGACCGGTTTCAATGATGGGTTGCTTGGAAGCAGCTTCATTACTTGTTCCTCCCAAATTCTCTAGTGTATAAATTCTACCGGTTCTGGTCATTCCTTGTGCCGCACCAGACTCTTCCATTTTTGCTTTCCTTTTTATCTTTGCTTCGGCGATATAATCCCAAGGTACGACATTGGAAATAAAGGTTGGTGTGGATGCTACCGTCATAGTGAAGGGTGCGGTTATTTCTACTTTAAAGGGAGCAGGTGCAACTGCATGTGTTGTCACTTCAATTTCGAATGGAGTTGATGCGTCTACCTCAACTTTGACTGGTGGTTGTATCTGTAACACAATAGGAGTGAGTGTGACTGCAGGTTTCTTAGGATCATCAGCTTCCCAAATAAGCCCAATTGACCCTTCAAGATCCCATTCTTCATCAGTCTCTATCACATTTACTCATTCACCCCTATGGTCCGGGAGAGGGTTGTTGCGGACATTGGGTGTGGCTTCCTTTGCCTGTATGACCTTGGTATCAATCAATATTTGAATCTTATCCTTCAGAGTGCGGCATTCATCGATGGTATGTCCCTTCATGCCGGAATGGTATGCACATGTTTTGTTTGGGTTGACCCACTGGGAGGAGTTTTCCATGGCGACAACAGGAATAGGGGTAACATATCCAGCAGCTTTCAGTCTTTCATATAATTGGTCGATGGACTCAGCAATAGGGGTGTATTGTTTAGGTGGTCTGCGATCAAAGTTGGGTCTGGGTTTTTGATAGTTTTGTCGGACTGGAGGTGAGTGATAACAGGCTGGCTGGGTGTTATAAGTGTGATAGGCGGTAGCAGATTGAGAATATCTGGGAGGTGAAGGTTGATATGTGGGTGGAGGTGTTTGGTATGTGAGTGGAGAATTTGGGTCTTGGGCTACCATCACTGCCCCTATTTCTTTCTTCCTATATATACCCCCTGACTATAATGCTTTGTTCGTAGCCTGTAATGCCTCAAAATTGGTTAACATTCCGCTCTTAATCCTTTCTTCAATCCTTTCCCAGAGTTTGATGATGTCGGAGAATTTGTGATTTTTGATGACCCTTAATCTTTCATGGTATTGTGGATCCTGGGCCCTAACGAAGAATTTGTTCATCTTCTCTTCTTCCAATGCTGGCCTAACCTTTGTAGCTTTTGACCTTCATCGAGTACCATACTTGCGAAAAGTTTCTGTTGGTTTCTTCTTGAGGTTCTGTATGTAGAAGACGTCCAGTGCATTTTCTCTATTAAACCTGAATCGGTCCATGAAGGATGATGCCATGCTTACCCAATTAACCTACTTCTTGGGATTTCGACTGATGTACCAAGATAGGGCATCTATAGTGAGACTCCTTATGAACAGCTTCATGCGAATCCTTTCATCCTTTCCAAATCCCACGAGTTTGTCACAGTATGTCCTCAAATGTACCTTCAGGTCACCTGTTCCATCAAACATCTCGAACTTAGGAGGTTTGTAACCCTCCGGCAGCTCTATGTCTGGATGAATACATAGATCCTCATAATTCAAATCTTTAATTCCTTTGCCTCCTTCAACACCCTGGACTCGGCTTGTGAGCTTCTTGAGATCCTATGCCATATTCTTGATGAGCAGGTTCTTCTCGGCGGATTCTGGTGTGTATGGGGTTGGTTGAGTGGAGTGATGTAGGGTTTCTACGTATATGGGATTGTTTTGGTGGATACCGGGGGTTTGAGTGTAGTTGTGATCATTAGTTGAATTTTGCGGATCGAAAATAGGTTGTGGGGTACTTTGAGGAGTACGGTAAGTAGTGGTTTGCGGGTACTGAGTCCGAAGATGTTGGTGCTGAGGAGGAGTTGGTATTGGTGGAGGGTTAGGATTTTGGGGAGGTGTTGCGTATTTATGGGGTGCAGGAGGATTTTGCGGATGTTGGTTTGGTGTGTTTTGAGGAGGCACTAGGTTTTGGACATTTTGCTGGTTAATGTATGGGACGTTTAGGGTAAGGGAGAGGTTTTCCAAGTTGCGAACTTGCTCAAGTTCCCCTTGCAATTCTAGTATCTTCTGCTCCAACCGTAGGACCAAATCATTCTATGCAGGAGTACTCCGACCGTCTGAAGTCTTAAAATTCTCTTCATGTGTAGCGTTGTCTTTCTATCCCTTACTTTTCGGATCACTTGGAGGAGGAGGAGGTGGAGGGCCTCTGGATCTGGTATGATACGCTGAGGTTGTGTAACGTTTGGCTCATTAATTGAAGATCTCCAAATCTGCCCTTTATTCTGCCTGGATTCATCTTGACTGTATCTCTTCATCTTCTCAATCAGGTTGAGATTCCCGTAGCTAATTACCCCGTGGGTATGTTATTATGTGCCTCTTTGCCTCGTACCTCTTCATAGAGTCCTACCATTTTTTACGCTTTCATTGTTCAACATATATTGCTGAGTCATCTCAATTATTACACGTGGGAAGCTTCTTTTTTACCAATACAGATAGTTCCCCCACTTACCATTTATTTATCGATTAATACTTGGTAAGTGGATACTCATTTATGGCGGGAATATTATGTCGCCGCTTCACTCGTAACATTGCATCCATCTCTAAATGTATGCGTCACTTGTCACTTCCATTTAATGTTTGTGCCATGTGGCATTCCTAGATTGGTTCTGCAATTGTTCAGCGCCTTTTAGGGCTTTTTGCGGTTGCATCAGTCATGAAGTGACAACTTCAATTATGACTTTCACATCACTATTTTTTCTATTTTTTGATGGTTGCCTTCGAGTATAAATACCCCTTTTCCTTTCTTTACTTTCACGAAAAAATTTCCAACATTCATTCCTTGTTATAAAAAATTCTTGCCTTTGTAAATATGTCTTCTTCAAACCAGTCTAAGAAATTCATTAACGTAGATGATCTGACTCCTTCTTTTGCTCCGACGCGGAGTAGGAGGGGAGGCAGGCTTAGGAGTTTAGGCTCTGCTCCATCCAGGGGTTCCTCTTCTTCTCAAGTTACTCCCCCATCTTCTTCTAGGTCTGCCATTTTGTCTTCTCCAAGGGCTAGAGCTTCAAGATCTTCTTCAAAAGGTAAAGAACACAAAGAACCTATGCGTGAGCCGAGGGTCGATGAAATAGTACCTGCGGAATTTTCTTTTGCTATTGATAGTCAGGCTTTAAAGGATCAGCTTTCTTCAATGTATTCTCATGACGGAGCTGACAAGTACCCTACCCAAATAACTGAGGGTCTAGTGCCTCTTGTACGCAGGGACTGTTACTGGAAGCCTGATTTTCCTGTTGTCGTTCCCAATAGTAATCAAAGAATAACCTCTTACAAGGTTGGGTATTCTTTTGTTTATACCTATCCTTCTACATTAGGATTCAAGCCTCCTATCGACCCCGTTATCATCGAGTTTTGTCGATTCTTCAAAGTTTGTCTGGGTCAAGTCGGTCCTCTCATGTGGCAAGTTGTTGCATGCCTTAGATATTTGGCTACTTTAGCTTCGTCCCCTTTACCTTTTATCATCTCATCCACCTATATTCTCCAATGTTGTTCCGCTATGGAGTTTTTACTCTCGCGGCTAGGAGTAAAAGGGTGTTAGTGATTCCTAATGATGATAAAGACCGAGGGTGGTACCTCTGGTATGTTGTTGTTCCTACTACTGGTTTAGTAAGCGAAGAAAATCTCCCCTTCCCTGAGAAATGGAATCTTGCACGTGAGTACAGTTTTTCTCATGCTCCTTTCCTTTTGTTTTTGATACTTTATTAGTACCGTAACTGTTTCTTTTCTTTGTAGCAATCATGGGAACCGTCGAGAATGTCTCTGATTTTCGAGATTGCTTAGAAAATCTCTCGTTAACCGCTCCATTAGAAGAACGTTCGTGGAAATACCTCTCTGGGAGGTTTTGTTGGAAAGTTAAGACTCACGGTAAGCGAAGTTTCATGTTTTTACTTCTTCCCTCTTTTGAGATTTATTTTACCCCTTTCATTTGGTAGGGTTTCCTGCTCTTGGAGTTTCTGCTGCAGTCGTGTCTATTCCAAAGTTGTCCCTAGCAAACGCCCAGGAGATCATTTCTGGTTCCTCCTCCTCAAACAGAAAAGCAAGTGGGTCAAGGACCTTAGAGGAAGAGGAGGAAGATGCGGGTTCTCTAGTCCATAGGTCATGTAGGAGGAAGGTGGTATCTGACGACGAGTCTACACCTGTCATTGACCCTCCTGTGCCGTAATTTGAACTATCTGCCCCCGAGGATGCAACTCCCTCTCCCGTTCGTGAATCAGTTGATCTCCTGTTCCGTGAAGATTTTGTAACTATTGTTGATTAAGCTCTCATATGCCGGAGAATTTCGGCACATTTAATACCCAATTGCTTAGATTTTGGATTGTTTTAAGAGCAAGTATCTTTTATACTTACGTAATTTTAATGTTTTGCAGTGTATGAGGTTGGAAGACTCAAGAACATATAAATGAAATCAAAAAGCCGAAAAAGGACAAGAAAAGTAGAAAATACGGTCGCAGAAGTGAATCTGCGGACCGCATATCCAACATGCGATCCGCATAATTGGCAAGGGAATCGCAAAGTCCAACAGTCTATTTGAAAAATCTCAAGTGCAAGAATGCGGTCCATTATGCGATCGCATAACAGGTTTGCGAGCCGCATATTGGACCGCAAACCTCCTGAGCCAAATGCCTAGATCAGAAATGAGACGATATTTTGTGATCGCATAACAACAATGCGGACCGCATAAAAAGAATGGGACGAGCACCTGGGAACTAGGGTTCAAATCTACGGTGGCTTCGTTAAGAATGCGAACCGCATATCTGTTATGCGACAGATATGCGGTCGCATAGTTGACCTGGAAGGGTAATTTTGTCCGTTTTTTACCCCGAGTTTTAGCCCACTATAAATAGATTTATTGGGGTTTTGTGGGTCATTCTTGTCTGGTTTTTGAGCAACAATACACACTTTGAATATTCCTCTCTTTTGGAAGCTTTAGAAGTGAAGATTCTTGTATTTTGTGAGCTTTATGACATTTATTACTCTCATCATTTTGCCTTTAAGCATGAGTAGCTAGCCGTAAATACTAAGGTTGTGGACCCTAAATGGGTGTTATGTTAATGAGTGTTTAACATTGAATATATATATAATGGTTGGTTGATATTTATTTACTTCTCATTCTTCATTTATTGTTGGTGGTTGCAAACATTAACAAGTGCCATTAAATTCTTTCTTTACTTGGAAAAGTGAGTAAGGATTGGTAGGAGTAAATATCAAAGACTCAAGGCTTTAAACCTTGTTTAATAGAATCACTTAGGAATAAGTGGGTTTTATTTGGCATTAATTGATTACTCTTCATAGCAACTCTTTTATATTTGGAAAAATCATAAAGAGAAAATACTACCCAACTATTGGAAAATATTGGGTAGTCAATTATAAATCATTTGCATATCTAAAGGACCTTCCATTAGAAATATATCGTATTAACACCTATTAGCATTACACTTCATTGAAGGGGACACAACCTTGGTTTAGTTGATCATATTAATTACAACTTTAATTAATCATTCTCGTCACTATTGTTTAACCAAAAAATAAGATATTTTGACTAAAGCTGATAAAACTCGGGTTAGTGATAATCGAATTAGTAAAATAAATAATAAAGTAGCAATAATTTCGAGAGCAATATATAAATAATAAAATAGCTTAGTATCCCAGAAATCAGATGATCCCATTTGGTACATTTTTTATCCCTTTTATAGGGATGTTCTCCTAGTACAACGTTTGTATTTCTGTCATGATAGTCTATTTAATGCTTAATTATTACATTTATGAGGCGTTACAATGATGAATAGTAATTGTTATTTTACGAGTTACATAACGTACAAGACATTGATTGCTGATCTTCGAATCGGCCCATTATTGCGTCCGGATTCGTTGTGACCGTGTCTCTTCTTCTTTGATGATCTTTCCGTGGCTAATTCCTTGTATTGACCGTACCTTTTTATCCCGTGTCCACGTGTGATGTTTTATTTAGTCCACCTGGTTGGCTGAGTCATCCAAAATTTGTACACGTATGAGGCTATATTTTTTTCCAATACAGATAGTTCCCCCACTTGCCATGTATTGAGCATATAATACTTGGTAAGTGGATATTCATTTATGGCGGGAATATTTTGCCGCCGCTTTACCTCGAAACCTTGTATTCTTCTATGGACGCATGCGTCGTACATCACTTCCATTTAATGCTTCTTCCACGTGTTCGTTTCTGATTGGTTCTGAATTGACACGGTGCCTTTTAGGGCTTTTTGCGGCTGCATCAGTCCCGAAGTGACACCTTTAATTATGACTTTCCATCATTACCTTTACGTATAAATAGTCGTCTTCTTTTCTTCCTTAGCACGAAAAACTTCCATAACTTAATCTTTTCTTTGTGAAAGAATTTCTTTCTTGATTTTATAAATATGTCTTCCTCAGGTCAACCTGAAAAGGTTATTGATGTTGAAGCTTTGGCTTCTTCTTCTGCTCCGACTAGGAGTCGAAGAGGTGGCCGATTAAGGAGCCTAGGACGTACCTCTATTAGAGGTTCTTCTTATCCTTCCTCTGCTAGGTCATTGTTTTCTCCGAGAGGTAGATCTTCTCATTCCGTTTCTAGGAACAAGGATGATTTTCATGAACCCAGAGTTGATGAAATCATCCCTTCAGAGATAGTCTTTCCAGAAGTTAATTCTCCTATTGCTGAACAGGCTCATTCTTCACATTAGGATTTCAGCCTCCTGTTGACCCTGTGATCATATAATTTTGTCGCTTTTTTAATATTTTCTTAGGACAAATTAGTCCTTTAGTATGGCGTGTTGTTGCCTGTCTGAGAGTTCTAGCTTCGAGGGTTTCTATCCCTTTTACATTTCATCATCTGATGCATTTATATTCTTCTTCTTTATTCCGTCAAGGGGTTTTTACTCTGGTTTCCCGGAGTAAGAGGGTTTTAGTAACCCCCGGTGATGACAAAGACAGAGGTTGGTACCTTAGGTACGTGGCTGTTCCCACTGCTGTTTTAGTGGGTGAAAGTAATCTTCCCTTCCCTGAGAAGTGGAATCGTGCACGTGAGTACTTTGATTCGCACCTGTTTTATTTGCATAAAATTTATTTTGTGTTTCTAACACCGTATATGTTTTCTTCTTATTTATAGCAACTATGAATGTTGTCGAGAATGTCTCCGACATTCGCAGTTGGGTAGAAAGAATGTTGACTGCTGCTCCTGCCGAGGAAAGATCCTGGAAGTACTTTTCGGCAAAGTATAAGTGGATTGTCAAGACCCATGGTAAGCAGAGTTTTTCTCACTCCTTTCCTTGCTTGATTTTTTTATTAACTCTTTTCCTTTTTCTGATAGGGTTTTCTACCCGTGGGGAATCTTCATAACTTCCGAGGATGTCCTTGTCTCATGCCCAGAGTATTCTGACTAGTGCTTCAAAAAGGAAAGCCCAAGATTCCCGCTCTGGAGGGGAAGATGAGGGTGAAGAAGAGGGTGCTTTAGTGCACCGGGTGAGAAGAAGGTGGGTAATTTCAGACGACGAGTCTACTCCCGTACCTCTTTCTTCCGTGTTGGCCATCAGGCCTTATTCTTCTCGTGATCAATCTCAGTCTCCATCTCGAGATCTCACTAAGCGTCTATTTCACGAAGGGTTTGAAATGGACCCTGATGATGTTCCTTTGGCTACCATCTACCCGCACTTTGCTGCTATTTCTGCTCCCCAAGTTACTGCTATTGTTTCTCCTTCGGTTCCTATTATTTCTTAAGTTTCTCTTTCTTCCGTCTCTATTGAAGCGTCCGCAACTCTTTTGGCTCCCGGTCCCTCTGTCTCTTCTGTTGTCCCTTCAGTCCCTGCTTCCATGCCTTCTATTATAGAAGAAGGGTCTTCTAGCAGGGAGATGAGAAGGGTCATGATTGAGGTTCCAGCTGGTGGTAGCCTCTTTAAGAAGATTAGTACCGGTGAGCCGGAAATGTGGCTCAAGCCCTTAATTGGCCCTGAAGAAAGAGCCAAACTTGACAGCCATGCATCTCTTACTTGGGCTAATGAGGTGGTGCACAATTCCTTAAAGGTATGTGCTTTTTAAAAGATCTTTTGTACATATATTGTTTTAATTAACAGTTTAACACTTTGAATTATTTTACTATTTTGCAGGCGCACCTTATTGGTATGGAGCTTATGAAGAGAATCTCCAACTATGAAAAAGAGTTGCAATTGTTGCGTGGGCTTGATGATAATAAAGCACAATATGACAGCCTTCAAATAGAGATGGAAGCTCTGAAAGAAGAGAGAGATACCTTAAAGTAACAACTGAAG
>MDKH01163137.1:0-21368 GCA_005239495.1 Nicotiana undulata
CTCCCACTTCCACTCGGGAAGCTGAATCTGCTGCATCAAACCACCGGGTCTCTAGTGCTCATAAATAACCTGCTGACAATTCAAGCACCGAGCCACATAAGCCACGATATCCTTCTTCATTCTACGCCACCAATAATGCTGCCGCAAGTCCTGGTACATCTTCGCGGCGCCCGGATAAATGGAATACCTGGAACTGTGGGCCTCCTGCAATATTAACTCACGAATGCCATCAACATCAGGAACGCATATGCGACCCTGCAATCTCAAAACTCCCTCAGCATCGACTGTGACCTGCTTGTCACGTCCGTGCCGAACCGCATCCCTAAGAGCACACAAATGACGATCCTCATACTGCTTGGTGCGAATGCGATCATATAATGAAGAACGAGCGACAGTATGGGACAAAACACTGCCACCATCAGAAACCTCCAATCTGAACAAATCGATTGGCTAGCGCCTGAACATCCAAAGCCAAAGGTCGCTCTCCCACTGATAGATAAGCCAAACTACCCATGCTGACTGACTTCCGGCTCAAGGCATCGACCACCACGTTGGCCTTTCTTGGATGATAGAGAATAGTAATATCATAATCTTTCAGCAATTCTAACCACCTCCTCTGCCTCATATTCAACTCCTTTTGCCTAAACAAATATTGCAAACTCTTGTGATCAGTGAATACCTCACACGGTACCCCATACAAATAGTGCCTCCAAATCTTCAAGGCATGAACAATAGCTACAAGCTCCAAATCATGGACCGGATAGTTCTTTTCATGAATCTTCAATTGACGTGAAGCATAGACTATAACCTTCCCATCCTGCATCAACACTGCACCAAGCCCAACTCTCGAAGCATCACAATACACGGTATAAGAACCTGAACTTGTGGGCAGTACCAACACTGGTGCGGTGGTCAATGCTGTCTTGAGCTTCTGAAAGCTCACTTCACATTCCTCCGACCATCTGAATTGAACACTCTTCTGCGTATAAGAACCTGAACCTCATAACACCCTTCATGGGTGATACCTTCAGCAGTACCTTATCACCTTCCATAAATGACACATCTCGGACCTTCCGACCCGCGTAACTCTTCTGCCTAGACTGCGCCGTGCGAAGTAGCTACTGAATCAACTTCACCTTCTCCAACGCATCCTGAATCAAATCTCTGCCCAATAATTTAGACTCACCAGGCTCGAACCAACCAACCGGAGATCTACACCTCCTACCATATAAAGCCTTATACGGGGCCATATACATACCAGAATGGTAGCTGTTATTATATGCAAACTCTGCTAGTGGCAGAAACTGATCCCATGAACCACCAAAATCAATCACACAAGCCCGTAACATATCCTCCAAAATCTGAATAGTCCGTTCCGACTGCCCGTCGGTCTGAGGATGAAATGTAGTGCTCAACTCTACATCGGTGCCCATACCTCTCTGTACGGCCCTCCAAAACTGAGATGTGAACTGAGTACCTCTATCAGAAATAATAGAAACCAGAACTCCATGCAACCGGAGAATCTTCTTAATGTAAATACCAGCTAACCGCTCTGAAGTATAAGTAGTACTGACAGGAATGAAATGCGCGGACTTGGTCAATATATCCACAATGACCCAAATAGAATCAAAACCCTTTGAAGTCCGTGGAAGCCCCACTACAAAGTCCATAGTAATCCTCTCCCACTTCCACTCCGGAATATCTAACCTCTGAAGCAAACCACTTGGTCTCTGGTGCTCATACTTGACCTGCTGGCAGTTGAGACACCGTGTTACATACTCAACAATATCTCTCTTCATCCGCCTCTACCAATACTACTGTCTCAGATCCTGATACATCTTTGCGGCACCCGGATGAATAGAATACCGCGAGGTGTGAGCCTCTGCTAATATCAACTCTCGAATACCATCCACATTGGGCACGCAAATACGGCCCTGCATCCTCATAACTCCGTCATCACCAATAGTCACATCCCTGGCATCACCCCGATGGAATCTATCCTGAAGAACTAACAAGTGTCGGTTATCATACTGGCGAGCTTTAATCTGATCATAGAGAGAAGACCGGGAAGCCCATGCTAGCTAATACCCGCGGAGGGTCTGACAAATCCAACCTCACCAACTGACCCGCTAAAGCTTGAACATCAAGTGCTAAAGGTCGCTCTACTGCTGAAAGGTAGGCTAAACTCCCCAAACTCTCGGCTCTACGACTCAAGGCATCGTCCACTACATTGGCCTTCCCGGGATGATACAAAATACTAAGGTCATAATCTTTGAGAAGCTCCATCCATCTCCTCTGACGCAAATTCAAGTCCTTCTGCCTCAGCAGATACTGCAAGCTACAATGATTAGTGAAAATCTCACACTGTACCCCATACAAGTAATGTCGCCAAATCTTTAAGGCATGAACGATCAAAGCTAACTCAAGATCGTGCACTGGATAGTTCTTATCATGCACCTTCAACTGTCTCGACGCGTAGGTAATCACCCTATCATCCTGCATCAACACCGCTCCCAAGCCAACTCTAGAAGCATCACAATAGACTGTGTAAGAACCCGAACCAGTATGCAACACTAGTAACAGAGCTGTGGTCAATGCTGACTTGAGCTTATGAAAGCTCTCCTCACACTCATCGGACCATCTGAATGTAACACCCTTCTGGGTCAATCTAGTCAATGGTGAAGCAATAGAAGAGAATCCTTCCACAAAGCAACGGTAATATCCTGCCAGACCAAGGAATCTCCTAATCTCAGTAGCTGAGGACGGTCTGGGCCAACTCTGCACCGCCTCAATCTTCTTTGGATCAACCTGAATACCCTCACGGGACACCACGTACCCCAAGAAAGCTACTGAACCAAGCGAAAACTCACACTTGGAGAATTTTACATAGAGCCTCTCCCCTCTCAATCTCTGTAACACAATCCTCAAGTGCTGAGCATGCTCTTCCTGGCTACGAGAATAAACCAGGATGTCATCAATGAACACAATTATGAACGAACCAAGATAAGGCTGAAACACACTGTTCATCAATTGCATGAACGCGACTGGGGCATTTGTCAGCCCAAATGACATAACCAAAAATTCATAATGACCATATCTGCTCATAAAAGCGGTCTTCGGAATGTCAGAATCCCGAATCTTCAATTGATGATACCCAGACATCAAGTCAATCTTGGAGAACACCTTAGCTCCATAAAGCTGATCAAACAAGTCATTAATACGAGGCAAAGGATAACGGTTCTTCATCGTAACTTTATTCAGCTGTCTATAATCAAGACACATACGCATGGAGCCGTCTTTCTTTTTCAAAAACAACACCGGTGCACTCCAAGGTGACACACTAGGCCGGATGAACCCCTTATCTAAGAGTTCATGAAGCTGCTCTTTCAATTCTTTCAACTCCGCTGGTGCCATGCGGTAAGGTGGAATAGAGATAGGCTGAGTGTCTGGAACTATGTCAATACCAAAATCAATATCCCTGTCAGGTGGCATACCTGGCAGGTCTGCAGGGAACACATACGGAAAATCACGGACTATAGGAGCAGAATCAACAGATGGAGTCTCACTACTAACATCCCTCACAAAAGCAAGATAAGATTCATACCCTTTCTCAACCATACGCCGAGCCTTTAAATAAGAAATCACTATGCTAGGCACATGCTCTATAGACCCTCTCCACTCAACTCTCGGAACTCCGGGCATAGCTAAGGTCACGGTCTTAGCGTGACAATCAAGAATCCCATGACATGGGGATAACCAATCCATGCCTAGAATCACATCAAAATCAACCATAATGAGTAACATCAAGTCCACTCGGGTCTTCAGACCCCCAACAGATATAAGACACGATCGATACACACGGTCCACAACAATAGTATTTCCCACCAGAGTCGAAACATGAACAGATGTAACTAAAGACTCACGGGGCATATTCAGAAAGTGAGAAAAATAGGATGAGACATAAGAGTACGTGGAACCAGGGTCATATAAAGCCAAAGCATCACTATGAAAAACTGAAATAGTACCTGTAATCACCGCATCTGAGGCCATAGCATCAGGCCTAGCCGGAAGCGCATAAATACGTGGCTGGCCTCCACCTGCTCGGCCTCCCCCTCTAGGGCGGCCTCTAGCTACCTGACCACCACCCCTAGCTGCCTAGGTAGGTGGTGAAGTGACGAGGGCTGAAGCCGAGGGCTGAACCCTCTGCTGAGATGAACTACTAGGACGACGGGGACACTGCCTTCACTCATGTCCGAACTCTCCACACTCATAACAACTACCTGGAGTTGGAGATAAAAACTGACGAGAACCCCTGCCACCATAATAACCACCGAACGGACCATGCATAGAAGAACCCTAATAAGATGATGCTCGTGCGGAGCTCTGAGCTGGAAAGGCACTAAGAGATGAACGTCCCTGATGAGAACTCTGAGGACCCTGCCGCGAAGATACACCACTGTAAGCTGGGCGAATTAGTCGTGGAGGTCTAAATGGACGACCTCTGTTATGCTGAAACTGCCCTCTAAAAGGGGCACCACTGAAGCTACCTGATCCCCGAGGCCTCTTGACCTCCCTCTCCTCACGCTCCTACCTACGAACCGACTCAATGTCCCGAACAATGTCAACTACCTGCTCAAATATAGCTCTAGACACTCGGTCTCTGGTCATCAAGATTAGAAGCTGATAAGTAAGACCATCTACAAACCTCCTAATTCTCTCCCTATCAGTAGGGAAAAATTCAGAAGCATGTCTAGCCAACTCGGAAAACCTTATCTCGTACTGAGTAACTGATAACTCTCCCTGGCGCAACTGCTCAAACTGTCCGCGCTGCTCCTCTCTGTGGGACTGAGGAACATACTTCTCCAAAATGATCGTGGAGAACTGCTGCCATGTGAGTGGTGCTGAACCAACCGACCTACGCCTCTCGAATGCCTCCCACCAAGTGAAAGCAGCACCCGCAAACTGAAATGTAGCAAACGAGACCCCACTGGTCTCCAAAATACCCGCAGTACGCAATATCCTCTAGTATTTATCCAAAAAACCTTGGGCATCCTCACCCTCTATACCGCTGAAAGTCAGAGGCTTAAGTCTGCTGAACTCTCCAGCCTACGCTGCTCATCCTCGGGCATAGCTGGAACAACATAGTCCTGAACTGGGGCAACCGGCTGAGCTGGGGCTGCTCCCGGTGTTTGAATACCCCGTACAGCCTGCTGAGGTGTTCGGGCAGCTGGAGTCTGATTGCCTCCCCCGACCTGAGTTGCAGTGGCAGTAGTGGACATAGAAACTGCCTGATCTAAACTGGAACACACCGTCAATATCTGAGCCAGGGTCTCTTGAAGACCCAGAATAATAATAGGCACTGCCGGTGCCTGATCCTTTCCCGCTGGAGCACCATCGACGGGAACTTGATCCTGAACGATAGGGGGATCCTGGGGTACTGTCCCGGCTGCTGCGCGGGCTGGTCCCCTACCTCTACCACGGCGCCAACCCCTTGTGGGTCTGGCTGGTGTCTGATCACCCTGATCGGTATTGCGTGTCCTCACCATCTGTGAGAGAATGAAACAACGTAAGTTTAGATTTCAAGAATCAATATATTGGCACGAAAGAGTTCAAGAAAGATAGAGATGTTTCCTAAGAGTTATGCAACCTCTCGAAGATAAGTACAGACGTCTCCGTACCGATCCGCAAGACTCTACTGAACCTGCTCATGACCGTTGAGTCCTATGCAACCTAGAGCTCTTATACCAACTTGTCACGACCCCAAATCCTAACATATCGTGATGGAGCCTATCGTGGAACTAGGCTAGCCAACCATCACATTATTATGCATTTTTTCTATTATGATAATTTGCAATTCAATAATAAACAACAAACAAGCATAAAATAAATTGTTTAAGTCTTAGCGCCCCAATAATAGTCTAAACAACTCTAACCAAAACCTCCCAAGACTGGAGTCAACATGGTCACGAACATCTACGAAATAAGACTAACTCTGTTAATGTCTTAAATAAAGTCTAGGAATGAAATACTAAAACTAAATAAGGAAGGGAAATGGAGAAGCTGTGGACGCTGGACAGCTACCTCGAAATTCCGTAAGCTGTTGATAACGAACTCGGACGACTACCGCTCCGAATCAATACCTAGATCTGCACACAGAGGTACATGAAGTAATGATGAGTACGCAAACTCAGTAGTAATGAAAATAAATCACAGTATGAGAAATAAGAAACACACAACACAGATACACCAATTCTTAAAAACAGTAAATCACCAAGTCACCATAAGTATGTTAGTTGCCATTTTCCCCACTTCTGTGTAGGGTAAAGTTTGTTAGTTGCTTTTCAGATTCTTGAACTACATTCTCCTCCACTCCAGACTCTGGTTTCTTCTTTCTTCATCTCGTCGTCCTTTTGTTACTTGGTTCTGCTATGTTTCACTCAATATTGTCCTGAGATTTTGTATTCTCAGTATTTGATCATACCTATGCAACTCTACATTCCTCTGCCTTTTTCTGGGACATCTTTAATAATAGGAAGTTGATGAACGACATTTAGCTCCTTAATAGTGATTCCATTATTACTTCTGGAAATTTGCTTGGCTTCTACTTTTTGTGTTTGATTTTCTTGGATATTTGTCTTGTTTTGCTGTTGGTTAACTCTATTTGCATTTTCCATAACATCATTTTGTGGGAGTCTTTTCTGATTTTCCTATTTGTATTGTTTTTGAATTACTGTTGGTGTCTTCACTTTTGTTGATTTTTGTAACGACCCGACCAGTCGGTTTTCTTTCTACATCCCCGTTACCCAATTTAAGATACCCGTATGTGCTTTTACTTTTTTATGACCTACGAGGATGGTTGATGTGTTTTGGCATCCGATACATGATTCTAGATGTTATTTAGGTGTTTCAATCGTGCGAGCGAGTTCGTACGATGTTTTTAGACTTGTGTTGACGTTTAGTGTGGAGCCCGAGGGCTTAAGTGAGTTTCTGACGCGTTCAGAGGGGTTAAAGGACTTCAGTTTCTGGTTTGTTTGCTGGTGCCTCAGGTATCGCAAATGCGAGGTTTTGTTCGCATTTGCGATAAAGCCTCGGCGAGGCAGGACGCGTATTTGCGAGCTTTTCCTTTGCTTTTGCGAGCACCACCACTTTGCATTTGCGAAGATTTTGGTCACAAATGTGACCAGTACAAAAATGATCAAACTTCGCAATTGCGATGTTTTTGTCGCATTTGCGAACTAGATGCTGTAAATGCGACATCTTCGACTGGTGCAAGGGCTTTTATTACGGGACTTAGACCTTTTTCCTCCTATTTGCATTTAGTCTTGGGAGATTTTGAGAGCACTTTAGAGGGGGATTCTCATCATTCTAAGGTAAGTAACTCCCACCCATTTTCCAGTTGATTATGAAGATTTTAGGTAGATTAAACATGGGAAAATTGTGAAAACTTAGGGAATTTGTGTTAAACTTAGGGTTTCAGTAAAAAAAAAAGAAGAGATTTGACCACAAAATTGGTTATGGAATTAAGTAAAAATTATATATTTGAGTTCGTGAGGTTATGGGTGACAAAATGATCAGCGACTGGCATTCCTTAGTTCTAATTAACAACGTATGAATAGTTCCTTAAAGGTTGTTAAGAGATTGTTGAATTTTTGCCATGGAATAAGAATAAATGGAAGAAAAGGCCTTTCTTGCTTGATTCGTCTTTCATCTCACTGCCTTATCTAGATTGAATACATACTATCCCCCTATCGGACTAAGGGTTTTGATCGAATATTCCTCTCTCACGTATTGTAGTAAGAAAAGGAAGTGAGACTTGTCTCTCCATGCAGCTATTATACTCCCCACAGATGTAGAGAGGGTACAGAGGTTCATTGCAGGTCTCCATCCTGAGATTCAGGTACCTATGGCCCGTAAGGCAGAGATAGGGACTTCTTTTCTTCAAGTTGTGGATAGAGCTTGGAGGATCAATCGTATTAACAACCGCAATGGAGAGTTTGAGCCGAGGGACAGCGGCCCCGACAATTTAGAGGATTCAGTCGCGCCCCATATTGGGGAAAGAGGTCAGTTCATGTGGGGTTAGCCCAGTAGGCCCATGCACTCAGCACCATTGCCAACTCGGGGTGCTCCAGCACGACCCTATTTCAGTGCCATTCCATAGAGTACTTACTACGCTCCAGCTATTCAGGGTTCCTCTAGTGGGTATTCAAGCCATCAAGGTTACACTTCAGGTCAGCAGTCCATCGTTCCGATGGGTTGTTTCGAGTGCGGGATCTTGGCCACTTGAAGAGGTTTTGTCCCAGACTTCAGGCAAGGTTGAGTAGCAGGACTATCGAACCATGATTTCTGCACTAGCCATACGGCCGCCCAGAGGCGGAGGGCAGGTGGATAACGGTCGTCCTAGAGGTGGAGGCCAGTCGGGTGGTGCTCCAGCTAGGTTCGCCTTTCAAGACATACTAGATACAACAACCTTAGATGTCGTGATCACAAGTATTATTTCTATCTACAGTACAAATACTACAGTACTATTTGATCCAAGGTCTACATATTCATATGTTTCATATTTGTTTGCTCATTTTTTGGGTGTTCCTCGCGTGTCCTTGGATACTCTTTTATATGTATGGGCGATTCTGTTATTGTGGATCTGATTTACCGGTCTTTTATCGAGACTTTCTTTCTGTGGTTATGGGACTATAACAGATCTTCTGTTGCTTGATATGACCTACTTTAAGGTCATCCTAGGCATAAACTAGTCGTCTCCATATCATTCCTTCCTTTATTGCCATGCTAAGACTGTTACCTTGGCCATACTAGAATTTCCCAGATTGGAGTGGAAGGGTTCATCTATCAATGCATCAAGTCGGGTTATCTCATTTCTGAAGGCTCGACACATGACCGTGAAGGGTTTTTTGGCTTATCTAGCTTATGTTAGGGATGCTGTTGCAGAGAATCCGATGATTGATTCAGTGCCCGTGGTGCAAGAGTTCTCCGATGCATTTACTTATGATCTACGAGGCATGCCACCAGATTGTGATATCGATTTCTATATTGATTTGGCTCCAGGTACCCAACCTATCTCTATTCCACTATACCGCATGGCTCTGAAAGAGTTGAAGGAATAACTTGGAGAGTTTCTAGCGAAGGGGTTCGTCAGACCGAGTGTGTCGCCTTGGGGTGCGACGGTGTTGTTCGTGAAGAATAAGGATGAGACTATGCGGATGTGCATTGACTATCGCCAATTAAACAAAGTTACCATTAAAAACAAGTACCCATTACCGTGTATTGATGATTTGTTTGACCAATTGCAGGGTGCCAGGTTGTCTCTAAGATCGACTTGAGATCTGGGTATCATTAGTTGAAGATTCATGCTTCGAACATTCCAAATATGGCCTTTCGGACTGGATATGGTCACTATGAGTTTTTGGTGATGTCCTTCACCTTGAATAACACCCTGACGACATTAATGGATTTGATGAACCGAGTGTTGAGGTGGTATCTTGATTCATCTGTCATCATCTTCGTTGATGACATATTGATCTACTCGCGTAGTATGGGGAAGCACGAGCATCATTTGAGATTAGTGCTTTAGACCTTGGGGGAATAAAAGCTATACGCTAAGTTCTCCAAGTGTGTGTTTTGGTTAGATTCTGTGGATTCTTAGGACATGTTGTATCAGGCGGGGGTATTAAGGTAGATCCCAAGAAGATCGAGGCAGTCCAGAGTTGGCCTCGTCCTGCCACATCGACCGAGATCAGAAGTTCCCTTGGGTTAGCAGGTTATTATCGTCGGGTTGTGGATGACTTTTCATCTATTGCAACACCTTTGACTATATTTACCCAAAAGGGTGCTCCGTTCCGGCGGTCTGAAGATTGTGAGGCGATCTTTCAGAAGCTCGAGACCACATTGACTATAACACCGGTGTTAATGTTGCCTTCCAGTTCAAGGATGTATACTATGTATTGCAACGCTTTACGCGTTGTCCTGAGTTGTGTATTGATGTAGGAGGAGCGAGTTATTGCATATTTTTCAGGTCAACTGAAGCCCTACGAGAAGCATTGCCCCGTACATGGATTTGGAGTATACTGCGATAGTTCATGCTCTCAAGATCTGGAGGCATTATCGTTATGAGATGTCCTATGAGATTTACACCGATTATCGTAGCTTACAATATTTGTTTAAATAGAGGGATATTAAGTTGAGGCAGTGCAAGTGACTTGAGTTACTAAAGGACTATATATTACAATCCTTTACCATCCGGGCAAGGCGAATGTGGTTGCGGATGATTTGAGAAGAAAGGCTACGAGTATGGGCAGTTTGGCATTCATTTCACTAGAGGAGATACCATTGTTTTTGGACATTCAATCCTTAGCTAACAAACTTGTGAGGTTGGATATTTCGGGGCCCAATCGGATTCCTGCATGTGTCGTGGCTCAGTCTTTATTACTCGAGCAGATCAAGGCTTGTTAGTAGGATGATCCGCACTTGTTAGTTCTCATAGAGATGGTACTATAGGGTGGTTCCAAGGAGGTTACTATCGGTGAGGATGGTGTTCTACGACTCTAGGGTCGCCTATGTGTTCCTAATGTTGATGGCATGAGGGAGAAAATTTTAGAGGAGGCGCACGGTTCTCGGCATTCCACTCATCAAGGACTACAAAGATGTATCGCGACTTGAGGAAGCATTGTTGGTGGCGAAGGATGAAGAAAGACATAGTTGAGTATGTGGCGAGATGTCTTAATTGCTAGCATGTCATGTATGAGCACCAGAGGCCAGGTGGCCTACTTTAACAGATGGTTATACCTGAGTGGAAATTGGAGTGCATTACTATAGACTTTGTAGTTGGGTTGTCACGAACTTTGAGGAAGTTTGATGAAGTTTGGGTCATTGTCGACAGGTAGACCAAGTCGGCATACTTTATTCCGGTAGCGACAACGTATTCTTCAGAGAGATTGGCCCAGATATACATTCATGAGATTGTTTGGTTCCATGGTGTTTGTTTTTCCACCATTTTATATAGAAGCCCTAAGTCCACTTCGCACTTTGGGAGAGCATTAAAGATTAAGTTGGGTACTCGAGTAGAGCTTAGCACAACTTTTCATCCGCAGACCGACGGGCAGTCAAACCGGACATTTCATATTCCGGAGGATATGCTTAGAGCATGTGTCATTGACTTTGGGGGTCACTGGTATAAATTCTTTCCCTTGACCGAGTTTTCTTACAACAACAATTATCAGTATAATATCGAGACGGCTCTATTTGAGGCTTTATATGGCCGGCGATGTCGTTCGCCTATCGGATGGTTTGAGCCCGACGAGGTTATGTTATATGGTACTAATTTGGTAAAGAATGCCTTGGAAAAGGTGAAGTTGATTAAGGAGCGACTCCGCATAGCACAATCCAAACAGAAGAGTAACGCAGATCAGAAGGCGCGTGATTTGTCATTTTTGGTAGGCTAGAAGGTTCTCTTGAAAATTTTGCCGATGAAGGGAATCATGAGCTTTGGGAAGAAGGGAAAGCTGAGCCCAAGGTTTATTGGCCCATTTGAGGCATTGAGGTGAGTTGGGGAGGTTGCTTATGAGCTTGATTTTCCTCCCAATCTATCGGGAGTTCATCTGGCCTTCCATGTGTCTATGATCCGGAGGTATCATGCCGACAAGTCGCACGTGCTAGATTACAACACGGTTAAACTGGATGAGAGTTTGGGTTATGAAGAGGGAGCCAGTTGCCATTGTTGACAGGCAGGTTCGCTAGTTGAGGTCCAAGAAGATTGCTGTGGTGAAGGTCCAATGGAGGGGTCAACCACTCGAGGAAGCGATTCGGGAGGCCGAGGAGGGCATGAGAAGCAGATATCCGAATCGTTTCAGTACTCCAGGTATGATTCTAGACCCATTCGAGGACGAACGTTTGTTTAAGGGGTGGAGAATGTAACAACCCGACCGCACATTTTGCTTTCTTGATCCCCGTTCCCCTAATTAAGACTCCTCGTATGTGCTTTTACTATTTTATGACATGCGGATGGTTGGTTTAGGTTTGGAAGGGTTCGGGTTGAAATCAGAACACTTAGTTTCTTAACAATAGCCTATGATGGTTAAATTTGACTTGAGTCTACATTTTGAGTAAACGACCTCAGAACCTGGATTTGACAGCCCCAATAGGTTCGTATGATGATTAAGGACTTGAACGTGTGTTCAGATCGGATTTCGAATGACCTGGGAGCGTTTCAGCACTTAATATTGAAAGTTGGCGCATTAAAGGTTTTCCAAGTTCTTTAAGTTTTGTTTGGAGTAGACTTTGGTGTTATCGAAGTTCGTGTGAGATTTCGAGCTGGGGAGTAGTTTCATATGGTGATCTATGACTACACGCAAAATTTGGTGTCATTCCAAGTTGATTTGATAGGAATTGGACGCACGAAAGTGTTTTTAGAAGTTTTTGAGTTTCATGATTTGGTTCATGCATTTTGGCGTCCAATTCATGATTCTAGATGTTATTCCGGTATTTCGATCACGTGAGCAAGTTCGTATGATATTTTTAAACTTGTGTGGACGATTGCTGTGGATCATCGAGGACTCGGATGAGTTTTAGATGCGTTTTGGAGGGGTGGAAGGACTTCGGCTTTTATTGTTTTTTGCTGGTGCCTCAGGTATCGCAAATGCGAGGTTTTATTTGCATTTGCGAACCTCGCATTTGCAAGGTGGTCTTCACAATTGAGATGAAGCCTATGCAAGGCAGGACTCGCGTTTGCGATCAGCACCACTTCGCATTTGCGAAGCTTTTGGTCTCAAATGCGACCCGGACAAAAATGATCAGACTTCGCAATTGCTATGCTTTTGTCACATTTGCGACCATCGCAATGCGAATTTGCGGCTGGTGCAAGGGATTTCACAGGGGACTTAGACCTTTTTCCTCACATTTTCATTTAGTCTTGGGAGATTATGAGAGCACTTTAAATAGGGGGTTCTCATAAACATTCTAAGGTAAGTAACCCCCACCCCTTTTCAAGTTAATTATGCGGAGTTTAGGTAGATTAAACTTGGGAAAATAGTGAAAACTTGGGAAATTTGTGAAAAACCTAGGGTATTGGTAAAAATGAGACTTGACCACGAAATGGGTCATGAAATTAAGTAAAAATTATATATTTGAGTTCGTAAGGCTATGGGAGATATTTGTGTTCGAAAATTTTCAGAATCCGGGCACGTGGGTTCAGAGGCGAATTTTAAGAATCTTCCAATTTGGGTTGGGTAATTACTCTTATAGCTAATTATGAACTTTTGAGTATATATTGATTAGGTTATGTAATATTTGACTAGTTTCGGGTTGTTTTGGCATTGACTTGGGGCTTTTAGAGCAGATTAGTGGACCCGAAGTAAGCTTGGGAACGGGGTATGTCTCTTGCTTGACCTTGTAAGAGGGAACTCATCCCCTTAGGTGTATCTTGTTGTGTATTACTTGTCTGGGGGGATACATATGCACCAGATGACACGAGTCTGTGCGTAGCTATATTCATGATATGTCCGGGTAGACTTAGATCCACAACATGCTTTTAATTGTATTGTTGTGTTTATCTTGTGTATTGACTATCTTGAATAGACCCGAGACTAGGGATTTTAAAGCTGCAATTATCGACTTAGACTTCTTATTTTGGAAAATTGAGGCTTAATAACTATGAAAAATCCATGTCCTCTTTCTTCGCAAGTACTTCCGCGAGCGAGGTAAACTTCTCAACTCTAATGGGATCGGGTCGTTCGCCTCGGCGGTATGGTAAACAACTCTTATGGGATCAGGCCGTTTGTCTCAGCAGTATGATGGTAACACTATTCTTATGGGATCGAGCTGTTCGCCTCGGCAGTACTGAGTACCACTATTTTTATGGGATCGGCCCGTTTGCCTCGGCAAATTCGTGCTTAGTAACCAAAATGTGTTCCAGTTTGGATATAATTGAGTTAGGGTCTTCACGTCTAGTTATGAGATGTTGGTGACGTGTTACGGACTCCGGTTGTATTTATTGTAGTTGTTTTTATTTGTCTCATTGATACATGTTGTATGTTCACTATGTCTACTTTATGAACTTTGATTATTATTATTGACCTCTAGTAAGTTTCAAGTTGTCCCCTCATCACTACTTCTTCGAGGTTAGACTAGATACTACTGGGTATGCGTTGTTCTTCGTGCTCACACTACACTTCTGCATTGATGTGTAGGTATAGAGACAGGTTCCACCAGTGGTCACGCGGGCACGTAGCCGATCATCTACAGAGACTTAGGGGGTGAGCTGCTTGCCTTGATACGATCCGCAACACCTGAGTCTCCTCCCATCTTATTTACTATTCCTGTCTTTACTTTCAGACAGTAGTTTTGTACATTCTCTAGATTGCTCATGTACCTGTGACACCGGATTTTGGGGATTGGTAGCACTTATGTACTGCTATACTTGTCATTTCTTTCACTCGAGAGTATGTGCTTATTATGTTGTTATTTTGGGTTAAAGGACATCACAGTTGCATAACACTTAGTGTAATTAAAAATATGTTAAAACGGGATAAATAAATAGTAGTCTCGCTTATGGGCTTGCCTAACAGCGGCGTTAGGTGAAGTCTCGACCTAGTAGGGGATTGGTTCGTGACAATCTTCTTCTTGTTACCGTTATACAATCATCCTCTGATTTTTTCTTCCTCTCGTTTCTTACTTGTCTTCTCTTTGGGACTTGATTCTTTCGTCCCTAATCCTATTCTACATTGACATTCAAGGTGGCCATGCATTTTTCAATAAAGACAGTAACTTAGGACCTTCTCATACTCAATATCTAACCATATGCTATTTGGAGTTCCATCGAGTCATTTGAAACCAAGCCACAATTGATCCAATCTAGGTTTTAGTAAATCGATCTCAACTTTGACTTTGGAAACATTAACCCACGATATGGAATAGGTTGCTTGATCAGGAGCAACTGCAACTCCAATCTCTCTCATCATTTTTGAAATAACCTTCCAATTGAACAGATGCCATGGCAATTGGTGAGTAAAAATCAACAATGGACAATGGTTATAAGGAACGCATATAAGAATCAGGTCATTCTATAATCAGTGCACGCGAAAATTGGACACTACACAAATCACTGAGCCAAAATAACATTTACAAAATTCTTTGTAAACCTAAGGATTACCTCTAATCCTGTTGTAGAAACCAACCTCTAATTATTGTGACAACATCAAGTTAACTGTAACTTGAATACTTAGAGTACCTAATACAATTGCCTCTAGATAAAGCTGAAAGGTATAATTTGAAAAGCCTTACTACAATTGGACTAGAATAAAAGACAGACACTAGGAACTGGTTCTTCTATCTGGTTCATGTAGCTTCAGGTTCGCACACTTGAATCACACAAGAATTGCTTGCAAAATGCCTTGCTATTTTAGTAGTACTAGTAGTAGTACTACTACTAGTAGTAGTATCAAACTTTTATGTATTTTGATACATATCAACAACTTTATGTAGAAATAAAGATTTATAACTTAAATACAGATTTCATATAACGATTCATACATTATACAACTATTTTCCAACTTTCATACAACATTCAAATAAAAAATATATAATTACAACAGAATACAACTGAAATAATTTACATACAATTATAATACAACTTTAATACACTTTTATCTTCGAGTTTCAATCATTCATCCAAAATTAACTCTAATCTTCTGCAAGCACCCTTTTAATTGAGATATAAAGTCCGAATATTTTTTATCGTTTGCAACAATACTCAATCAAAATAAATAATAGTTTTAAAAAATCAAATTCAAAATCAAAGTTTCGAAGCTTTGATGGCTGGCGTGGCAACAGACAACGACTAGTTCGGTGGTGATAAGCGACGACATCAAATCTATTATTGAATTCTTGAAGAAAAAAAGAAAAAGGAGAAGAGAAAGAAAAAAGAGAAGAGAACCACAGAGATCCGAAGAAGAAGTCGGGCAGAAAAAAGAAAATAGAAAGAGAGAGGAGAGAGAGATTTGTGAAAGTGATAGATCTGTGGAATTTGATTTTCACATTAAAAGGTTACTATCAATGATGCTCATTTAAAACTTACTTATATATAAATGATAAATTGTATAACAACTTGTAAGTAAGTTAAAACCTAATTAGTAAGGATAAATAAATTTCTAATATAGTAGATACATATAAGTAAAAAGTAAAAATCTCATACTAATACCCACTTTACCAAATGACCTGGACTTTCAGAAAAAGTGGAAATGCTTTCATAGAAGCTCCAAAAAAAGAACTCCCTATAGGAAATTTTCCTTATCCAAAAAAAAGAGAGGAAGGAAATGTACTATAACCCAATTGTACAATCACTTGACTTCCACCATATATAATAGGAGTATATTTCATCATCAGATCTAGTTCAAAGTTCAAACCTTAAACTAAATCCAACGAATGGATGCAATACATCACCCATATTACACCACTAGCTTCCACCTTTTCCTTTTCATTATCATTTTTCTTTTTCCCATAATTTGTCGTTATAATTCTTTCAACAGACATGTGTTTTTGCTTTAACCAAATAACTGCCTTCCTCTTCTATCAACATCCCATGATAACTTTCATAAATAAAATATATTTTTAGGTTAACTTACCAAATTTCAATTTCCATGCATCCACTAGGTAAGTTTTTTTAGTTCCTGCAAGTTTTGCTATTTTTAGTAAATTTTCTTATCTTTAACTCATTATAAAAGCCAACAGGAAGGTGACCTCTAGCATATCACATCTCTTTCATTCAATATAGAAATTAAACTACAAAATGTCTTTTACAAGAACGAGCTGTATTTCTGGCCTTTTGCTCTTACTTTTAGCTTTCACATGTGAAGCTAGGGTTCCAAGAAATGCTAATGTAGGGTTTATAACAGTTAAGGGTGCCCATTTTGAACTCAATGGATCCCCTTTTCTATTCAATGGTTTCAACTCCTATTGGTTGATGCATGTTGCTGCTGAGCCTAGTGAGAGGTACAAAGTCAGTGAGGTTCTTAAAGATGCATCTGTTGCTGGTCTTTCTGTTTGTCGTACGTGGGCTTTTAGTGACGCAGGTGACAGAGCATTACAAATATCACCTGGCGTTTACGATGAACGAGTTTTTCAGGTAAATGTTTATGTCCTGCGCTAAAAGAGTTCTAAGATTATAAGGTTAAGTTGGCTTATGACGACAAATAATTCTACCTTTAAAATCTAAGATGTTAATCCAAAAAATAGAGTAACCACCTACTATAACTAGCTAGTTAAATTGTACTGGTAAAAATTCTTTCCACCATGTAAGGAATACAAGTTAAATTCCTTCAATAAATATTTTCTGATTTACTTGTCAAAGTAACATGCATGAAATGTGTCAATTGTTAGGTATTTATTTTAATGGTGTCTAATTTTAGGGTTATTATTGTGTATTAATTATGTATTTAGGGTTTGGATTTTGTGATCTCGGAAGCTAAGATATATGGTGTTCGCTTAATCATGAGCTTTGTAAACAACTGGAATGACTTCGGAGGAAAAGCTCAATATGCCCAATGGGCGCGAAATGCAGGGGCTCAGATTAATAGCGACGATGATTTCTATACTCATCCTATGCTCAAAAGTTATTACAAGAACCACATCAAGGTATGGTGTAACAATGTGTGGAACTTTTTCACTTAAATTGCTGACTGTTTGATATTCATGCAATCTTTTTCTTTTACCTACATAATACTTCATTTATTAAGTAAAATTAACGAAGTTGTTATAAGGAGGTTAATATATGAATTTATGTTCTTGTAAAATTGTTGCAGAATATTGTTACAAGGTTCAATACAATTACTAGAGTTGCTTACAAAGATGATCCAACCATCATGGCATGGGAACTTATTAATGAGCCACGCGACCAAGCTGATTATTCTGGAAAAACTGTTAATGTAAGTCTCTAATAATGCCTTTTAATTCATTTCCAAACTAATTGAATTTTAGAAATATCAATGACTAACTTTTTATTTGTAAAATGTTGACTTCATTAACTCATATTACTCTAGGCTTGGGTTCAAGAAATGGCAAGTTTTGTGAAGTCACTAGACAATAAGCACTTGTTAGAGGTAGGAATGGAGGGATTCTATGGTGATTCAGTTCCTGAAAGGAAGCAAGTTAATCCTGGTTATCAAGTCGGAACAGATTTTATCAGTAACCATCTAATCAGTGAGATTGATTTTGCTACTATCCATGCGTACACTGACCAATGGTATATTAATGTCTTTGCTCCACTCACAAGTTCATATTTGAAACACCTTATAATTATGGCCTGATTGTTCAAACATTGTTTACATCGCAAAAAACTTAAACTTTTTACATTTATAGGGTATCCGGACAAAGCGATGAAGCACAATTGGCATGGATGCAAAGGTGGGTAACAAGCCATTGGGAAGATGCAAGAACCATACTAAAGAAACCTCTAGTACTAGCTGAATTTGGCAAGTCAAGTAGAGGTCAAGGATACAGTCTTAGTTCAAGAGACACATTCATGAGTAATGTATATAGAAATATATACAATTTGGCAAAAGAAGAGGGAACCATGGCAGGAAGCTTAGTATGGTAACTAATGGCACAAGGAATGGAGAATTATGATGATGGTTATTGTATTGTTCTAGGACAAAACCTTTCGACTGCAGAAATAATTTCAGGCCAATCGTATGCCATGACAACTTTGGAAAATCTTGTTCATAGCCCTCTAGAGTGAAGGCCTGAAGATCGCTAGGATAAGAAAGAAAATAAGTTCCATAATAGGGTTTTCTATTAGATTATTTTCTTAATTATACAATAATCAATTTATTATAGGATTTAAGTGATCTTAAGTCCAAGATTTTTAATAGTAATTCGAGCTCATGTTACTAAACAAGTTTGGATATACTCTAAAATTTAATTCATAAGTTATTTCAACAAACGAAAATGGAACGTTATATTTTTGTCTTCTTGTTTTTGAGTTTAAATACAATTTTTGTTTTGCTAATGAAATGCAGAATTCAAATTAAAACAGGAAATTCAAGGAAGTTCGAGACACAAAGGAACTAGGAATGGCAATCTCCTTTGGATTTTGCAGAAATAAAATAAATAATTAAACAGAGTAGATACTGTATACAACTTTGATGAGTAAGAAGAATTAAGTAAAGATCTATGAACAAATAACAAAAGAGAATCACTTATGAGAGAAACACAATCGATAATGTTCACAATTTCTAACTAATAAACTATATTGCTAATTTTGAATTCACTTGAGTGTTTAACTCTACCTGTTCCAGTTTATTTGAATCTTTTCGCTTTTTTGAGATTCAAATTATGGTAACTTTGACCAGCATTTTACAATGCGCTTTTTTTATTATATGAACATGAGAAAAATTGTAACTTATAATACTTTTCCCATAGCTTTTGAATATTTAAATTTTAACTTTATAATATTGAGTCAATCTTGTAACGACCTGGCCGGTCGTTTTGAGAGTTAGCGCCCTGATCCCCTGATAAGTGTGTCTCCCATGTCTTATTATGCTAATGGAGCGAGTCGGAGAGTTGAGTGATGAAAATTGGAGTGTTTTCGAACATATAGTCCTTTAAGGTAAGCTTTAACCTTAGAAATTGGACCGTAGCGGGAGCTGTGTGAAGACGGATTCGAAATGGGAATCAGTCGACTCCGTTAGCTCGTTGGGTGATTTCGGGATTGGGAGCGTGTTCGGAATGTATTTTCGAGGTCGGATATAAATTTAGGCTTGAATTGGCGAAAGTTAGAATTTCGGCGATTTCGACCGATAGGTAAGATTTTGATATCGGACTCGGAATGGAATTCCGAAAGCGACAGCAGGTCCAGAATGTCATTTATGACCTGTGTGTAAAATTTGAGGTCATTCGGACGAGTTTAGACGTGGTTCAGCGTCAAATGTGAATTCTTAGAAATTTCTAAGTTTTTAGGCTTGAATCTATGCATATTTGATGATTTTGATGTCATGGAACGTGTTTTTAAGGCTCGAACAAGTTCGAATGAGGTATTTGGACTAGTTGGTGGTTTTGGTTGAGGTCCCGGGGGCCTCGGGTGTGTTTCGAGTGTTCAAACGGACACGTTTTGGCCTAAGTCTTCAGCTGTATTGCTGGTTTTTTCTACAGCTGTTTGGCCTTCTCTGCGATCGCAGAAGTAGGCTCGTGATCGCATAGAGCCTTCTGGGAAGGCACAAAAAATCGTTCTCCGCGATCGCAGTGTTGTGAAAATTAAACCTCCGCGATCGCATGTGTCATGTCGCAATCGCATAGTGCTGTTGGTGGTCTGGGCAAGGCTAGGGATTTACTCTGTGCGATCGCAAGGCCCCTCCCGCGACCGCGAAGCGCAGGGGCGTGAAGGTACACGATCGCAGGCCCCTATCCGCGATCGCATAAGGTTATTTGGGGCGCGTGGATTTGTACCCTCCGCGATCGCGACTGAAGTTCCGCGATCGCACTTCATTAAAATACCTGGGCAGAATATTAAACCCATTTTCGAGGGTTAAGGCTTATTTCACCATTTTTGAGTTGTGGGAGCTCGGGAAAGACGATTTTGGAGGGACTTTTCTCATGGGTGTTTAAGGTAAGTGATTTTCTACCCTCATAGGTTAATTTCCATGTCCATAATCTTAAATTTCACCCTTAATTCGAGATTTTTGAGTTGAAATTTGGGAAAATTGGAAGAAACTTCCTAGACCAATTTTTGGGGTTTTGATTGGGTATTCGACCTCTGATTTGAGAGATTTTCATATGGTTAGACTCGCGAGTGAATAAGGGTTCAGAAAATATAAATTTTATCCGAAACCGAGACGTGGGGCGAGGGGCGTTTTGGTCAAATTTTCTAATTTCACGTTTTAGTTCCGAAATAATTAGTTATCTTGATTTCTTGAGTTTATATTTGGGCCACCCGGAGTTGGATACTCGTGGAAAGAGCGTGATTATTTATTGATTTGCACAGTCGAGGTAAGTGGCTTGGTTAACTCTGTGTTGGGGAATTTTCCTTAGGCATTTTTACTGGTTTTTGCTATAAAAACCCTGTGTACGTGAGGTGACTAGGGCGTGCGCGAGATATTTTCACTGAAGTTCCATATCTCTTTCTAAAAAATGCCTCCTTTTCAACTCTATTATTATTACTATTATCATTTAAATTGCATAATAACTTAAGATTTATCATGGTAAATTGATTTCTAACTGATTTTCCAATCGTTACTATTCTTTGAAACTGATTTAATGATTTTACTTCGAGATTTCCAACTGGTCTTTCCTCAAACCCTTAAACTACATTATTTTGGAGATTTATTTTATATTACGTATGCATACAGGGATTGCGGGCATAGACCTGAGCC
>ML276644.1:0-10490 GCA_005239495.1 Nicotiana undulata
AGTGGTTGTTGAAGATAAATGGAAGAAAATAGAGTTGGAATCACTTACCTATGGATCTATGGTGATGAAAATCTTCAAAATCGACTAAGGGGAAGTGGGGAAGAAGAGGTTTGAGAAGAAGTGAGTTAAATCCCGTAATGTTTCTGTTTTTGACATTTTAAAATCACTAGGCCAAATTGCCCTTCGCGTTCGCATAGGGTTAGCAGCTGGGACCTACGTGTTTGTGGAGCCAGGGCCGCGTTCGCGAAGGTCTAACTTCCTAGGCTTTCGTGTTCGTGAGCCTACACCTGCGTTTGCGAAGAACAAACCTTCCCTGCCCCCCGACCTCACCCCAAGCCTACGCGTTTGCACCCCTGGGGACGCGTTTGCGTAGAAGCACTGCTCACTGCTCCACGTTTGCGTCTCACTCTACGCGTTCACGTAGAGTAAAACCTAGGCCACTATAATTTACCATTCGCGTTCGCGAGCCCTTGGCCGCGTTCGCGAAGGGTATTACACCAGACACCAACAAATCCACAAAAACACCAGATTTTTCCACTTTGCATACCCCGTTATCTACCCGAAACTCACCCGAGCCCTTAGGGCTCAAAACCAAAAACACACACGACTCCCAAATCATCCTACAGACTTATTCAAGCATTCAAATCACCAAAATATCATCAAATTCAATGAATTAAACCGAAAAACTCATAGAATTTTCTTAAAACTTCATAAGGCTCATTTATTCCGATTTTGATCCGAAACTCGTCATTTCAAGTCCGTTTTACACCAAACTTTACAGATAACTCACATAACATACTTTAAACCTGTTCCGGGCTCCGGAACCATAATACGGGTCCGGTAACACGGTTTTCACATGAATATTCATTTTCCAAAAACCTTTATATTTTTCAGAAAACAATTTTCTTTAAAAATGCATTTCTCGGGCTTGGGACCTCGGAATTCGATTCCGGGCATATGCCCAAGTTCCATATTTTCCTACGGACCCTTCGGGACCGTCAAATCACGGGTCCGGGTCCGTTTACCAAAAATATTGACCAAAGTCAACTTTAATCAATTAATTATTAGAAATTTCATTTTTCATCAAGTTTTCACATAAAAGCTTCCCGGCTACCTGCCTGGGCTGCGCACACATATCGAGGTGAGATTAACGGAGGCTTTCGGAGCATCGGGACACAGATTTAGCTAAATGTATACAAGATGAGCTTTTGGGTCATCACAATCTCCACCTCTAAAACAAATGTTCGTCCTCGAACGGACATAGAAAAATACCTGAGTCTGAGAAAAGATGGGGATAACGGTTCCGCATAGCGGACTCGGACTCCCAAGTTGCTGCCTCAGCAGGCTGACCTCGCCACTGAACACGGACCGAATGATAACTTTTCAATCTCCACTGACGAACCTGTCTAGCTAATATGGCTACCGGCTCCTCCTCATAAGTCAGATACTTGTCCAACTGGACACCGCTGAAGTCAAGAACATGAGATGGATCTGTAATATAGCTCCGGAGCATAAATACATGAAACACTGGATGTACGACTAATAAATGCAGTGGCAAGGCAAGTCTGTAGGCCACCTCTCCTACCTTGTCCAAAATCTCAAATGGACCAATGTACCTAGGGCTCAACTTGCCCTTCTTCCCGAACCTCATCACGCCCTTCATAGGCGACACTCTAAGAAACACCTGATCTCCTATCATGAAAGCCAAATCTCGAACTCTGCGATCCGCATAACTCTTTTGCCTGGACTGAGCTGTACGAAGTCTATCCTGAATAATCTTCACCTTGTCCAAGGCATCCTGGACTAACTCAGAACCCAACAATCTAGCCTCTCCCGGCTCAAACCATCCGACTGGAGACCGACACCGTCTACCATACAACGCCTCATACGAAGCCATCTGAATGCTCGACTGATAGCTGTTGTTGTAGGCAAACTTAGCTAAAGGCAAGAACTGGTCCCATGAACCACCAAAATCAATGACACAAGCCCGCAACATATCCTCCAAAATCTGAATAGTACGCTCGGACTGTCCGTCCGTCTGAGGATGAAATGTTGTGCTCAAATCAATCTGTGTGCCCAACTCTCGCTGAAATACTCTCCAGAAATGGGAGGTAAACTGAGTACCTCTGTCTGATATAATGGAAAAGGGCACACCATGCAATCGAACAATCTCTCTCATATATATCTTTGCCAACTTCCCCGCTGAATATGAAACTGATACCGGAATGAAGTGCGCTGACTTGGTCAGCCTATCCACCACTACCCAAACCGCATCAACCATCCTCTGAGTCCGTGGGAACCCAACTACAAAGTCCATGGTGATACACTCCCACTTCCACTCAGGAAGCTGAATCTGCTGCATCAAGCCATCGGGTCTCTGGTGCTCGTACTTAACCTGCTGACAGTTCAAGCACCGAGATACATAAGCTACAATATCCTTCTTCATTCTACGCTACCAATAATACTGCCGCAAGTCCTGGTACATCTTTGCGGCACCCGGATGAATGGAATACCGGGAACTATGGGCCTCCTGAAGTATCAACTCACGAATACCCTCCACATCAGGTACACAAATGCGGCCTTGCATCCGCATAACTCCCTGATCATCAACCGTAACCTGCTTGGTACTTCCGTGCCAGACTGTATCTTTAAGAACACATAGATGACGATCATCATACTTCCTGGCCCGAATACGGTCTGAAGAATGAGCCATAGTATGGGCCAAAACACTGCTAGTCTCAGAAACCTCCAATATCACAAATCGGTTGGCTAAATCCTGAACATCCAACGCAAGAGGTCGCTCTCCAATTGATAAATAGGCAAGACTACCCATGCTGACTGACTTCCGGCTCAAAGCATCGGCCACCACATTGGCCTTTCCCAGATGATAAAGAATGGTAATATCATAATCCTTCAGCAACTCTAACCACCTCCTCTGCCTCATGTTCAACTCCTTCTGTCTAAATAGATACTTCAAGCTCTTGTGGTCCGTGAACACCTAACATGGCACTCCGTACAGATAGTGCCTCCAAATCTTCAAAGCGTGAACAATGGCTGCAAGCTCCAAATCGCGAACTGGATAGTTCTTCTCATGAATCTTCAACTGACAAGAAGCATAGGCTATAACCTTGGCATCCTGCATCAATACTGCACCAAGACCAACCCGTGAAGTATCACAATACACGGTATACGGTTCTGAACCTGAGGGCAATACTAACACTGGTGCCGTGGTCAAGGCTGTCTTGAGCTTCTGAAAGCTCGCCTCACACTCATCAGACCACCTGAACTGAGCACACTTCTTGATCAACCTGGTCATCGGGGCTGCGATAGATGAAAAGCCCTCTACAAATCAGCAATAGTAACTTGCTAAGCCCAAGAAACTCAAAATCTCTGTAGCTGAAGTGGGCCTAGGCCAATCTCTAACTGCTGAAATCTTCTTGGGATCCACCTGGATACCCTCCGTCGACACAACGTGACCCAAAATGCCACAGAACTCAACCAGAACTCGCACTTAGAAAACTTGGCGTACAACTGACTATCCCTCAGTCTGAAGGACGATTCTAAGGTTCCGCTCATGCTCCTCTCGGTTGCGAGAGTATATCAATATATCATCAATAAACACAATCAAGAACGAGTCCAAATAAGGCCTGAACACCCGATTCATCAACTCCATAAAAGCAGCGGGGGAATTTGTCAACCCAAATGACATCACCAAGAACTCATAATGCCCATAACGAGTGCAAAAGGCCGTCTTAGGAACATCAGACGCCCTAATTCTCAGCTGATTGTAACCAGATATCAAGTCTATCTTGGAAAACACTGTAGCACCCTGAAGCTGGTCAAATAGATCATCAATCCTCGACAAAGGATACTTGTTCTTAATAGTAACCTTATTCAACTGCCGGTAGTCAATACACATCATCATTGAGCCATCTTTCTTTTTCACGAACAACACTGGAGCACCCCACAGAGAAACACTAGGCCTGATGAAGCCTTTATCCAACAAATCCTGCAATTGCTCCTTCAATTCCTTCAACTCTAGCGGAGCCATATGATACGGGGGAGTAGAAATGGGCTGAGTGCCCTCAGCTACCTCAATGCAAAAATCAATATCCCTGTCGGGTGGCATACCTGGCAGGTCAGCAGGGAATACCTCTGTAAACTCACAAACCAGGGGCACAGACTCTATCGAAGGAACCTCGGCACTAGGATCACGAACATAGGCCAAATAGGCCAAAAAACCCTTCTCGACCATGCACTGAGCCTTCATATAAGAAATAACTCTACCAGAAGAATGACTAGGAGTCCCTCTCCACTCTAAACGAGGTACTCCAGGCAAGTCTAAGGTCACTGTATTGGCATGACAATCCAGAACAACATGGTAGGGAGATAGCCAGTCCATACCCAATATAACATCAAAATCTACCATATCAAGAAGCAATAAATCTACCTGAGTCTCCAAACCACCAATAACAACTAAGCAAGAATGGTAAACTCGATCTACCACGATAGAATCTCCCACCGGGGTGGACACATACACATAAGTGCTCAAAGAATCGCGAGGCATGCTCAAATAAGGGGCAAAATATGAAGACACATAGGAGAAGGTAGAACCCGGATCAAATAACACCGAAGCATCTCGGCTGCAAACTGAAACCGTACCTGTGATGACGACATCGGAGGACTCAACCTCGGTCCTGGTAGGAATAGCATAACAACGGGGCGGAGCCCCTCCAATCTAAACATCTCTGGGTCGACCTGCTGCGACCTGACCCCTGCCCCTCGTGGCCTGTGCTCCACCTCTGTGAGTCTGACCTCCACCTATGGAACCACGACCACCACACCTAGCTGGCTGAGGGGGTGGGGGTGTGCCTGACACTGGAACCATGGGACGAGAACCCTGATACTGGGGACCTTTAGAAACCCGGGGACAATACCTGGCAATATGCCCCGGAACACCACAAGAATGACACAGCCTTTGCTGATATGGCTGGGGACTCTGGAACTGCCCCGGACGACCCTGATAACAACCCTGGTAACTCTGAAGCGGCGATGCGCTGATAGGTGCTGGCGGTGCACTAATAGGAGCTGGCGGTGCACGGTGAAATACTTGAAGTGCTGACTGAAAAGGTCGGGGTGGCTGACCTCTGCTGAAAGAATTCCTACCCCAGATGAGGCTCCACTGAATCTACCAAAGTGACGGGGCCTCTTGTCAGCTCCCTGACCACCACTCTGTGATAAAATCATCTCAATCCTCCTGGCCACATCGGCCGCATCATGGAAGGAAATATCAGTACCTGACTCCCTAGCCATCTGAAGTCAGATAGGCTGGGCCAAACCCTCAATGAATCTCTGAACCCTCTCCCGATCAGTGGGAAGTATCATCAATGCATGCCTGGCTAAGGTGATAAACCTGGTCTCGTACTGAGTGATTGACATAGAACCCTGCTGGAGACGCTCAAACTGCCTCTAAAGATCCTCTCGCTGAGTAATGGGAAAGAACTTCCCCAAGAATACCTCTGAGAACTGATCCAAGTCAAAGGTGCAGACCCAACTGGTATGGTAAAGCAGTAATCCCTCCACCAAGTCGTGGCTGCGCCAGATAACCAAAAGGTAGCGAAGTCAACTCCATTGGACTCTACTATGCCCATGTTCTGAAGAACCTCATGGCAGCTGTCCAAATAATCCCGGGGATCCTCTGATGGTTCACCCGTAAATGAAGCAGTGAATAACTTGGTGAACCGATCTAGTCTCCATAGAGCATCCGCTGACATAGCTGCACCCTCGGCTTCCGGTGCCACAATACCCGGCTGAGCTACTCCAGCTGTCTGAGGTGCTGGAGTATGAAAGTTAGTGGAAACCTTCTCTAAGGTATGAATAATAGGAGTCTGGGTCCCTCCCCCAGCCCGAGATCCAGCTAGTGCAGTAGGAAGAAGACCGGCCTGAGTCACATTCTCCATGAGTCCCACTAAGCGGACTAGAGCGTCCTGAAGCACCGAGGTAGCAATGAACCCCTCCGGGACCTGAGCTGGTCCAACTGGGACTGTCTGAGCAGGAACCTCACCGGCATAGTCTACATGTGGGTCCTCAACTGGAGCTGCTGCTCTAGCTCTGCCTCGGCCCCTAGCACGGCCTCGGCCTCGGCCTCTCGTAGGAGCTGCGATAGGAGGGTCAGGTTGCTGATCGGTCGATAAGGAAGCACGCGTTCTCTCCATCTGCGAGAGATTAATTTGAGACTCAATTAGTATTTAGAATTCAATTGGCACGACAGAGAATGAAAGATGTGAAGTTATTCCGAAATTTGCAGCCTCTGCGGGATAAATACAAACGTCTCTGTACCGATCCCTCAGACTCTACCAAGTTTGTCCGTGAGTTGTGAGACCTAAGTAACCTAGAGCTCTGATACCAACTTGTCACAACCCGAAATCCCACCTTTAGGCCGTGACTGCGTCTAACGTTGAACCCGCTAGACAAGCCAATGTGTAACACAATACTAACATAATAATGCGGAATTTAAAAGAATTAACTAGAAACAATTTATAATTTTTAATAAAAAAAGTAGATAGATTTCGAGACTAAGTGGTTATAACAAAATACAATCTATTGCAACAATCACAGAACCTGGAGTCACTAACTCACGAACTATCTATAAAAGTGCTAAATACAAAGTCTGAAGAAAATAATACATGAACTGTCTCAGAAACTAGGAGATAAGCAAGACAGGATAGGAAAAATAGAGATAGAGGAGACGCCAAGGCCCACGAATGTCTGCGGGTCTACCTTGAGATCTCCGGGGTGGACTTAAGGATANTCACAGAAAAACGCAGGAATAGACAGATAAGCATGGGATACGAGAGCAGTTAATGGGGGTGACAAGTGAGAGATAAGAACAATTAATTAACACATAGGAAAGAGAGCAAAATAGCAAATTAACAATAATGCTAACGTAACACGTATAAATACGAGCAATGTTTGTAATGGCACGACATCACCCTTCGTGCTTTTACTCTTTTTCTCACAATGCGATGTATGATATAAGATAATATAAGTCATGGAACGTCATCACCCTTCTTGATTTTTCTCTCTTCCTCACAATGCAATGTATAATGTGAGGCAATATGAATCATGACAAGGCATCAACTTCGTGCTTTTAATCAATGTGAATCATGGCACGACATCAACCTTCGTGCTTTTACTCTCTTCCTCACTATGCATTCTATGATGTAATCAATGTAAATCATGGCACGACATCACCCTTCGTGCTTTACACTCTTCCTCACCATAAAAATTAAAATATCAAATGGCAAGGAATGCAGCATAGTGGAAATACCGATCATAAACACCCGACAAGGGGAATATCTCAGTCAATATAACAACTGCCCGACAAGGGTCTCAATTATAACCAATCTTTTCACGTATATCCTTTGTAGTTGGGTCCTTAATAGAACCATTACATCGCAATTTCATCAACAAGGTTTTTCAACAACAATCAACTTCCAAGTAGAGACAATTTCATAATACACTGAATATGGAAGTAATAATAAGAATTTCGTCAAAAAAATGGACTCACGGGCATGCTTGACACACAATGCATAGGTACTCGTCACCTCACCTATGCGTTGAACATGATAAACACTTAGCACATAGAATATAATACCTATTCCCTCACCAAAGCTAGGCAAGACACTTACCTCGGGTCCAAGAATAGCAATTCAAGCTTCTAATACCGCCTTTCCTTTTGAATTCAACTCCGAAACGACAATATCTAGACATAATTAACTTATTAACATAAAAAATGACTCATTAATACAATTCCATAGCCTAAATATACAATTTCTAGCATTCTTCCAAAAATACCAAAATTCGATCTTGGGCCCGCTTGGTCCAAACACGAGGCTCAGACCAAAACCCGATTACCCATACCCCCACAGTTCAAATATATAATTTTTTTGTAATCCGACCCCAAATTGAGGTTGAATTACCCAAAATCCCATAAACCTTAACTCTACCCAAAACCCCTAATTTCTACTTTGATTTTAGGATTTTAGGCCTAGATTCTAGTGGTTGTTCATAAATGGAAGAAAATAGAGTTGGAATCACTTACCTATGGATCTATGGTGATGAAAATCTTCAAAATCGACTAAGGGGAAGTGGGGAAAAGAGGTTTGAGAAGAAGTGAGTTAAATCCCGTAATGTTTCTGTTTTTGACATTTTAAAATCACTGGGCAAAATTGCCATTCGCGTTCGCGAAGGGTTAGCAGCTGGGACCTACACGTTCGCGAAGGTCTATCTTCCTAGGATTTCACGTTCGCGAGCCTACGCCCGCCTTCGCGAAGAACAAACCTACCCTGCCCCCCCGACCTCACCCTAAGCCTACGCATTCGCACCCCTGGGGACGCGTTCGCGTAGAAGCACTGCTCAGTGCTCCGCGTTCGCGTCTCCCTCTACGCGTTCGCGTAGAGTAAAACCTAGGCCACCATAATTTACCCTTCGCATTCGCGAGCCCTTGGCCGCGTTCGCGAAGGGTATTACACCAGACACCAGCAAATCCTCAAAAACACCAGATTTTTCCACTTTGCACACCCCGTTAGCTACCCGAAACTCACCCGAGCCCTCGGGGCTCAAAACCAAAAACACACACGACTCCCAAATCATCCTACGGACTTATTCAAGCATTCAAATCACCAAAATATCATCAAAATCAATGAATTAAACCTCAAAACTCATAGAATTTTCTTAAAACTTCATAAGGCTCAATTATTCCGATTTTGATCCGAAACACGTCATTTCAAGTCCGTTTTACACCAAACTTTTTAGATAACTCACATAACATACTTTAAACCTGTTCCGGGCTCCGGAACCATAATACGGGCCCGGTAACACGGTTTACACATGAATATTCATTTTCCAAAAACCTTAATATTTTTCAGAAAACAATTTTCTTTAAAAATTCATTTCTCGAGCTTGGGACCTCGGAATTCGATTCCGAGCATATGCCCAAGTCCCATATTTTCCTACGGACCCTCCGGGACCATCAAATCACGGGTCCGGGTTCGTTTACCAAAAATTTTGACCAAAGTCAACTTTAATCAATTAATTATTAGAAATTTCATTTTTCATCAAGTTTTCACATAAAAGCTTCCCGGCTACCTGCCCGGGGCTGCGCATGCATATCGAGGTGAGATTAACGGAGGCTTTTGGGGCCTTGGGACACAAATTTAGCTAAATGTATACAGGATGAATTTTTGGGTCATCATAGTTACCACATTGTGTGCAAATTTTATTCTAAGGGAGTGTAAGGTACTTGCTTTTGGTATCCCTCTTAGGTTTAGAGTTCCCAAAGCCAAGTACCTGTCTATTTTTACTATTGTGTTCTTGTAGCCATGATAGTGCATTATCATCCGAGCTCTTTCATCATCATCATCATCCAAGCACTCATATGAACTTTCTCCCCAAGCAGCAACCATAGCCTTGGTTGATCCTTTGTTGTTGCCTTTCTTAGGATGAACATGTTCCTTCTTCCTGTTCCTACGTTCAATTCTTTCCATTTTTCCATTCAATTTCCCATAAGGGGCATTCTTGATTATATGATCAAGCTTTCCACATTTATAACATCCATCATTAGCCTGCTTCTATGGAGCTATTGCCTTGCTGTAGCTTCCACTTCTTGAAGAACACTTTCCTCTCCTTAGGTAATTCTTGAAGTCTTTGGTAATCATTGCCATTTCATCATCTTCCAAGTTAGAACCTTTAGTGATTCTAAGTCCCAGACTCCTTCCTTCTTACGCACATCCATTTTCATGGTTTAACTTCTAAGTCCATAAGCCTTGAGGTTTCCAATCAAGTCATCCAAAGAAGTGCTGATATATTCTTCGATTCCTGAATAGCTGTGATCTAACTTCCCATGTGATTAGTAAAACCCTGGCTAGTATCTTCTCAACCCTCTTATCTTCAGGAATAATCCTTCGAAGAGACTTTAGTTCATTTGTCAATATAGTGAATCTTGTGTACATTAAGGTTTATCTTGATCTTTTCACTTGAGTTGTTCCTTCATGGGCCACCTGGAGTGTGTCCCATGTTTCCTTGACAGTGGAACATCCTTGGATTTGGCTATATTCATCTGGACCAAGTCCATAAAATAGCCATTTCTTGGCTTTAAAATTATTCTTCCGCTTCTTAAAGTCCTCAACATTGCAGTCAGTTCTTGCCTTTGGAATATCCACTCCTTCAACATTTTTCTTCATTGTAGGCAGTGGACCATCCGTAATAATATCCTATAGCTCGTAATCTTCTGCTTGCATATGATCTCTCATCCTTGTTTTCACCAAGAGTAGTATTGGTTATTGAAGAGTGGTAGCTTAGTAGTGGATTTCCCTTCCCAATTTCCAGGTGATTCACTCATCTTGATATTTTCTTAAAGTGTTAGCCTCTCTTTGATATAAATTGATGTTTTATACTTCAATACCAAACAGAAGGGGGGGGGGGGCGTT